>JAGKTI010006148.1:28022-41833 GCA_018397915.1 Birgus latro | reverse complement strand
GAAGAAAAGAAAAAGAAGAAAAAGAAAAAGAAAAAGAAAAAGAAAAATAAAAATAAAAAGAAGAAGAAGTACATGAAAGAAAAACAAAGAAAAGAAAAAAGAAAAACAAGAAGAAAAAGGAAACCAAGAAGAAAAAATAAAAAGAAAAAGAAGAAAAGGAAGGAAGGAAGGAAGAATATACAAGAAAGAAAATGGAGAAGAATTTACATTGTCACGGAAACTCTCCGCGATAAGATTTTTATCGTGTATGCTTGTCTGTTTTAATTTTCCCTTTCATTAACCTTTTCATTAAAACGAGATCTTATCGTGCATTATTTACCGTAGCTTAAAGGGGGGGCCTCCTTTACTGAAGTTAATGGAGGCTACATCTAACCACTCAAGTTCGAAACCCTATCTCAAGCCAAGTAAAATCGCCTCGTGGTAGTAGATTTTATGCACAGAACACGTCACCGTAGCGAATGAGTTGGTAATCATCTTCCGCCTCACTCATCAGCAACTTCCCTCTTCTCTAACTCCTTTACCCCACCCCCATTTTTTAACTTACTTCCTCGAAACTTTCCCACTCCCATTTCCTGCCCAACCTTCTTACTCTTATCATCTTTCCCCAGCATCTCCTTCCTTCCCTCTTTCTCTCCGTTATTTTTCCTTCCTCCATGTATTCCCAATCATCTTTCCGTCTCAACCCAAATGTTCTGTTCTCCCATCAAACACGTGTATTTTGATTTTTTTTTTTTTTAAATTCTTGCCAACGTCATTTCGTGTTTATTTTTTCCCACTTTCTTTCCTTTTCATACCAGCTCCTGCTTCCATCTTTTCGCTTTCTCTGCTTTATTTTCTTTCCTTCCCTGACCACATTACCCACTTTTAACTTTACTCTCGTCATTCCATCTTTCTTACCTTCCCACTCTTTCCCACACAGTCTCCTCCCTTCCTTCACCACTAATTCTACCCTTCATTTTCTTTCACTCTTATTCAGTATTCCTTCCTCTTAATTTCCTCACTCATTTTTTTCTTCTCAACAATCCACCTCTTCCTCCTACCATCCTTCCTCAGCATCACTTTCCTTCATATTCTTTCCTTCCTGCACTGTCTCCCTTTACTTTTTAATCCCATCATATTTTTTACAGTTATTTTCAGACTTTTAACATCAACGAATTATAGCTTTCGCCACTAGCTTTCCTTACTATATCATTCCCTCATCTTTCTTTCCTTCTCTCACCACTTTGTCTCCTCTTTCCTTCTCTCTTCCCTCTTACGCACACTACATCTTTCTCCAATCCCTCCCATTCTTCTTCCTCCCCCATATCTTTCTCCATTATCGATTCCCCCCTTGTTCTCTCTTTTCAGGTCAGCCTACCAACGTTTCTATCTCTTTTAGTCAGTTTTTTCCTATCTCAACTTTCTTCCTCCTGTTCTCTCAGCCAACCCACTGTCTCCCTACCATCCTCTCTCTCTCTCTCTCTCTCTCTCTCTCTCTCATCCCCATGACCAGGAAACCCTCTCCAGTCTAATTATCATACAACACAGGAAACTCGGCCACACAGACAAGCAACTTCAAAATCCTCTCAGACTCTTTATGATTTACTCTCAGCTAAATAAAATTGTCTGACGTTTGCCTGAATAGAAAACTAGAGATGTCCCAACCGCGAGAGGGTTAATCGTTAAGCTCCTATGATTCACTCTCAACTAAATGAAATCGTCTGTTGTTAGCTGGAATAGAACCCTGGAGCAGACGCCACAAGGAGAAGGCTAAATATGCTACGAGTAAATGTCAGGTATAGGAGTGGATGACAGGTTAACGCAAAGCAAAAGAGAAAAATAAAACTAAGCAATCAAGTTTAAGACGTCATCGTGCTTAAAGGGACACGTCTGAAAATACTGTTTGGATATTTTTGAAGTGAACTAAACCTGATAATTAAACCTGGACTCACAACACATTACTCATTAGGCTGGATCTTGGGATTATGGCCTGGACGTAAACACTGTGCAACTTAGAACGAGCGCGGCATCTTACGACCCTCACCTGCAGATTTTTCGTTTTTTTTTCTTGGCTTATTCTAGATAGCTTTCATTCTAGATTTCTTCATTCTTGCGTGTTCTTAGCTTCTTGTTAATGCACCCTAGCAGCTCCTGTTAATTTTTTGGGGGGTTCGGGGGTGGTGAGGTACTTACCGTATTACTGTAGCTGTTTCTAAGTATGTTAAGCTTTCCTGGATCCGACTCTGGGTGTACAATGTCCGTTTCCTCATACCCAGCCATCCTCTGATACGCAACAGAAGGCGTCGCACATCATAACTTATGCCACCATCTGACCGCTCATACTATGCCATTCATCCTGACACATGACACGCAAGTGGAAGAACTGTACCAGTCTTCCGAAATTCTGCATAATGTGAGGACAGAACAGTTTTGGCCCAACCAGGACCCTTTTCATGACGTTGCAGGGGGACTCAGTCGGCTAAAACATGTCAATTTGTGGATGTAAGTCTTCGCACTGAACAATACATAGCAATATGAAATCAAAATTCATCGTCCGCTCTCTCATTTAGGGCTGGTGAGATAGAATTAGCACTTTTTTTTTTTAAATGTCTCTGGGTCTGATGAAAGGTAAGCTGAGATAATTTTACCAAAACTGAAGTCCCCAAACTGTCCCTTGCCTAGCACTGGAATCGATCTCGTGTCTTCTCGGTCAACTGTCCACACTACTGTTATCACTTGAACACCACCTTAATATCTGCTTTCGGTGAAGGCAGCGGCTCCTACTTCTGTATATTCCTTACTTACATATCAAACTTTAGTCTGCTTTTTTCCTTTAAGTTAGTACCTGGTGCATGCCTTTAGCCAGAAAACTATAGCATTCAAGACATCAGAGACAGGTTCTTTACAGCGGCTGCGTTGAGTTGCAGTATAGTATTTCTGACAAAAGAATAATTATTTATGCTGTATTTCATCAATAGGTACATACTTAACCCAAACATCTTTATCAGTTACACACAGCAATAGTCATTAACCATAGACGACGAGAGCACTTCTGACCCTAATAAAATCGTCTGACGGTACCAAGAATAAAGTTCATATTTCTGTTGTCGATAGAGGGTTAACAGATTTTGAGCAAGATAGGTGAAAAGATGGCGAAGTTAGCAGCAAGAAGTGTTACAAGTGAAGGTCCGAGACGGGAAATATGAAGTACAAAGAGGACGAGAGCTGTTCAGCCTCATCCGGCAGTCCCAATTATCTGGGTGGGTCTCCTGTGCGTGGCCATCCTGTGATCCCGACAATTAGCAAGGCCACCAGGCTAACACAGCATCACAAACACCCAAAGCGGACCCTGATGCCCTGACTAAGCCGACTTAACGAGATCGTAGTCCCAGGTACCCCAGGCTTGTCAGGCCTCACTTGTGTCCCCTCGCTCGCCAACCTCTGAACGTCACTGACATTTTACTCCCGTTGCTTCCAGACTATTTCATTTTATTCTGGGGGATCCTCTCGCAGTGAAGGGGTTTGGGTATGTGTCTCTCACGCCAGCCCGAAGACGTCATTTGTACAGGGTGGGCCGTAAATGGCGCTCCACTTGAAGCTCATCTGGCGGTAACTTGTGTGTTGCGGAGACGGTGGCGTATACTGGCGTGGGTTTAATGTGGAAGTGGAAATAGGAAATGAACGCATGATACAAGACAGACACTGATAACGCTGACTGAGCCGTTCCCGCAACACGCGAAAACTCACCCAGCAGAGTGGAGGACGAGGACTATAAATGGGTCACCCTATATTTGACCCCAGCTACCTCTCGACTAAATATTTTTACTCCGGGGAATACTCTCGCCCTGAAGGTGTTAGGATCATCCCCATCGAACTCCTCCACTAGAAGGTCTCCAAAATGCCAAATAAAACAGGCAGGTGGTAGCGAGAATTTAATGTTAAAACACGTCATCATTTTGTGGGACCTGAACACCAAGTCGTGGTTGCATGACATTCGAGCATTAGTTATGAAGGAATGAATCTCTATGGTTAGTCAATTTTATTTTTACCTAATGGAACTGGGCCACTCCCTTGCCTAGAATAATGAATTGTGGCAGTATGAAATCGAATAAGCCAAAGTCGTGAGGTCGGAATAATTCTCCTCGGTTACTAGTCGAATCATCTCTTTAATCAGTAACACTTTACCACCAGATGAACTAAACGAGGTCAGATATTTCTGTCTCAGTTATTAAAAAGAAAAAAAAAACGTTATTTATAGCCGACATAAAGAAAGGGTGCTGTAAAACAAGCTTGTCTCTGAGGGTAATAAACTGTGCTTCAATTGCTATAGAAGACTTAAATCAATTCATTCTAAGATATATGTGGGCATATTACAAGTTCACAGTGCCTTATATTTCATTTACAATATAACTCTTTCATATCGACACAGCTGGCATCAGTAACATGTATGAGAATACTTCGGTTACCAATAAAACTGTACTACATTTATTTTACCTGCTTCAAACATCGACATAACTTTGAACGGTGTTTCCCTAGGTATCATTCTCAGTTATTCAATTATCTACGAAGCTGTTTCAACGTTTTAACCCTTTGCATCTGGTGAAGTCTGTTTTTTAGCTTATTCGTACTAGGCTAGGTATCTCTTGATTTTATTCAGCTTAGGAAAAAAATCTATTAGTGACGATATTATGAAGGTTCTATCTAAACCGTCCAGTTGAAAAAGTGTACCAAATGGTGAATAAAATCATCTAGAGACAGCAAGTGTAAAATAAGAAAAATATAGTTGTCCGAATTAAACGGCTGAACTTTTAGCATACCTCTTAACAAATCTCTTCTGCTGTTTGAACTACACCTGACCCAAACAATAATTTACCCTTTTCTCTCGGTCATCAACAAAGCTTCTAATGCACAGGTCTTTCTGCGAGACATTTATTGGCAACTGGGCAATCTTTAACAAGACGAATCGGCGCCAGACGGTGGGAGAATACCAGATGCAGGTCAGGGGCTTTCCAACATTCTCGTACAGTTGTGGAAAAAAATATTGATCCAGTATTTAACTGAACGATCATTTAAAACTTACATAATGTTCTAAAAAGTGTGTTGGACTCCGAGGATAGCATTACTGGGTGTCGCAGCCATTGCCCATTGTTCATTATATAGTCATCGTTCTGACTTGGATCGATATTAATGTCCGCAATTGTGACCTACTGGCAAGATTTTTCGTAAGCATACCTAAAGGCGAAATTATGACAGACCAATAATGTATGAATGTCCCGTACTTATTTTTTAAATGTATTCCCTCCTCGGGCAGAAAATTTCTCGGAAAAATCTATTTATTAATATTTTCCTAAGATTTAAAAAAGAATCGCACTGACTTGCCTCTTAAGATAATCGTAAGGTATAGTTATTCCGACCAGTGACTCCATTGGACAACCTTATCCTATCGCGAAAGACGACACAAAGACTGGAAGCCGGCAATAATCGTCCCTTCTAAAGAAAGTCACACAAGAACTCTGTGAAGTAAAGATGGTATTGGTGCGTGGGTCAGTGTTATTCTGGTCACGTCCCTGCTCTCCCTGGCCACACAACAGTATAGCAAGGTGAGTGGCACACAGACAAGATGAGAAGAGCCTTGGCCACTGGTAGGACGAGCAGATAGATTCACCGAAGCACAGCTGGATGTAACGATGTCCCCTCTAATACACCTGCACTTTATATATTCCTGTACGTATATATGTATGTATGTACGTATGCAGACTGACTGATATACATGGATAAATATAGACATCTGAGACAGGTGACATACAATGGATCAAGGAGTAACTTAATCGCATGTCCTTCTTACCCCCAATACTTAAACTAGAAACCTTATGTTAAACACAGATTAGATAACTTTCACGATGGTTGAAGTTTCGCCATCCACCAAATCATTATAATTATTGTCAACTCCTGTCATTTGTAAGGCTCTCTGATCCCTGGCATTTCTAGGATATCCACGTGCTCTTCCCCATCCCTACGAGGACATAATTTTCGTTTATTCTTGCTACCCCCTCCTAACGATGTCGTTTAGTTTTAGGGAGATCAGTCTTGGTGGAGAAGCTGCATGGAGACTGTTTTCAACCATTTCAGTGCGAAAGGCTTCCCCAGAATAAAAACAAAATCGTCTGGAAGATACAAGAATAATATGACACTTATATAATTGAACTGAAGGTAAACCCTTCACCAGGTCACATTGTAAACTGAACAAAATATGGTGTTAGCAATAGAAATACTAAGTTAATGAAAATAGTTTAGTTCTTAAGAAGGTCTCACTTAAAGTTGAACATGTCTCCAGCAGTAGAAACAAAAACAGAAAAAAATATCATTATACCGAAGGGGATAAACTACCATCATAGATATGTCACAAACGTTTACCGTTTGAAATGGATCTGCTACCCCAATCTCTTCATTCTGAGTTCCTCCATTGTTGATTCATTTGCATCTCACAGAAAGCAACTGCCAGCATAGAGGGCTGCAGTAATATAAGAATGCATACCCGACCAGCAATAGGTAAGTCCTGGGTTAGTGTCCCGGAACAGTCATGAGACCTTTGCATGGTCGGCTTTACCCCCAGGCTGTCGTACCTTAAGAAATGAACCAGGGAGATGCATTGTAAGTTCGGTGGAAACGTGTCGCAGATTGGGGGAAGACTGGGACCTTGCAAAAATGATGGTGTACCTTGATGACCTTCGTGTAGTGGACAGACATTAATCAAAAGCCTTCTTCGTCTTGCCATTAAGCTTCACTTAGATCGTATAAAACTTGCTAAGGATTCTGTGGTAGCCTGACTGTTCTGATCATGCTTATGATAATGATTCGTACGCTTGCCGACATTATCGCTAAAGCTGACTAGAAGCAAAACAGAGGAGTGAAAATTCGTTATAACAAAAAAAGAAACGCCTATTAGTGTGACTTGAAATCTTGGCCCTTCACACTGGCTATTTCTTTACTATTCCCACTACCATCCTTAACATAATGTCCATTTCGTATTAATTTGTTCTTGCCCTCCCCGTCACTCTTTAAACTACTCCACTCGCGCATTCTTACAGCCACTCGTCTAATCTCCAATGGCTACAGAAGGACAAACATCCTCAGAGTATATATATCTCTTTCGCATATCACCACCTCAGCCCTTATGGAGTGAGGTAGGATATGGATATAAAGAGAGCATAAATGGGGGTAACCATCAAAAGCATCCCCAGCGAGATTGGCCACGCAGGTATTCACACACCACTGAGCCCTTCTTCAGAGTTCTGCCCCACCTCACAAGCACTAGGCTGTGCTATACGGCTGAAAAGATGCTACTGAAATGGACCATATATTCATGTTAATACATCATTCAAGCATCCTTCGAAATCCTGGCTTCACCTCACAAGCAATCATTCCCACATTAGTCAGACTTTCTGAATCTTTGTTCCAATTAAGGCAGCACACACTGTGATAAGCAGATACGTGGTATGACTGAAATAACCATAATATCATTCACACATCTTTTAAGCCTTCGGATTCCTTCAACAAACTTCCATATACGGTTGAAATGGATCACACAGTTGCACATCACTCCAGCCTTGCAAATCCTTGCTTAGATACCACAAGCAATATACAGTCATTCACACAGCACGGATACCCTTGGAGTCCGTGCTACACCTCCCAAGCAACACACACACACTATGATATTTGGCTGAGCAGGGTGGGAGGGCGTGTATGTAGCGTTGGCGGCTGTGAACGCTGCACGCCTGTCTCTGGATATGGCTGGTAACATGTCGGGTTATTGCTGGCTCAGTCTCTCGGGGCTGGCCTGGCTGCGGTATGAGGGCTTACGGTAGAGGCAGACAGGCAGGGAGAGAGGAAGGCAGGTAGGCGGGTAGGCAGGCAGGAAAACAAACATGCAGGCAGCCAAGCAGGACAGGCAGCCAAGCAGGACAGGCAGCCAAGCAGGACAGGCAGACAAGCAGAATGGAAGGCTGGCAGGCAAGCAGGCAGGTAAGAAGACAAGAAGACTGGTAGACAGGCACGCATTTAAAAAGAAGACAGGCAGTCAGGCAGGCAGGAAAAAGAACAAAAAAGAAGAGACAGGCAGGCAGGCAAACAAACAGGCAGGGAGGCAGGCAGACATGCAGGTAGACAGACAGACAAATAGTGAGGAAGGAAAGTAACAATGGTATGCAGGTAGGCAAGAAATAAAGCAGAAGGGCTGGCAAGGAAACAGACAGGCAAGCAGGCAGGAGCTAGAAAGGCTGGCAGACAAACAGGTAGGCAGGGGGGCGACGTGGAAGCAAGGTGGGAATGAAGACTCGAGGAAAGAAAATATAATACGTCAGGCAGGTCTATGAAGACAGGCATACAGACTCATATATCTTGTCAGTTTATGAGGTTATCGAGCACACCTTCACAGTCATTATATTTCTTCATATGGTACAGCAGACACTTCTCTGCCGACTGGGCAATGAAAGGTGCTTGATTAACTATTCTTAAGTGATAGCAATATGAAATACAATCTGAGAGTACGAGGGGGAAGGATACTATCGATTATCTGGATTGAAATTAGCAAGGAAGGTAAGACACAGTGCTGGTAATGACTGTCGGTGAAATTGTGCTGATGATTAAACGTCAGCTCTCTCATATTCACGTCAGTTCTAATGCTTTATTTGGGCTAACACTACACAAACATTACTCAGCTGAGGGAGTCATACAACCTGAGTATTAATGCTGTCTCCAGTCATCCTCCCTTAGTCGCTGCCCTTCTAGTATTTAATTTAAGCTAAAACCTGACGAGGACATGCAGCGGACTATCCAGTGCTATGTCGCAAAAAATGGCAAAGAAATGTGTGATAGAAAGCCTCCTACGACAATGAGAAAGAATGCTGCTCTGGTGATGACGTCAGTGGAAGTGATAAGTGATAACCCCTTCAGAACCAGGATGTCATTCTAATTTCATTTTGGCTGCTACCAGAATAAGAGAGCAGCAGTGAAGGAGTTAAAGAAGGATACAGCCAACACCCCCAGTTCGAAAAGTCTCGGGAGTTGACTAAACCTGGAGACAGGAGAAATAATAAGAAAGAGACGTGAACGTACAAAAAGGGCTAATTTTATGTTGCATGCAAATGAAACATTGAAGCAAACCTGAAGAGAATCTAACACCATCTATCATCCAGTCCTTTATTGCCTCATCAGAAGCGAAGGGCCCCGAAACTAGGCTACTCGGTCCAGACGTTTATGGCGCGTGATTTGTCCCATGCCCCAGAGTGATTTGTTTTCAATGAATGCCAACCATCCCTCGATTTAAACTGTCGTGGGTCACATCGAGAGCTGTGTTGGCTCGATGGGTAGTGCATTCGTCTCGTGGATATTTGATGCAGGAAAACCTTTTGTAGTGAAGGGGTCAGGAAAACCTTTTGTAGTGAAGGGGTCAGCGAAAGCAATATGCAACGCCCCTGGTTGGAAAAGTCTATCCAAAACTGAATAAAATCGTCAAGAGTAAGTATGAATAAAGTAAAAACTACGTCGCTGGAAAGAGGGTCTCAATCCAAACCCCTCAGACAGGAATACTCAGTCCCTCAACCTTCACCTTCAACTCCTCTTTCCTTTCACCCCCTCCCCCCTCACTCTATCTTCGCCTCACTTTTGTCAACCCCCTTCCCTCAACCCTTCCTTACCTCACCACCTTTCAACTCCGCTTCCTTCAACCCCCCTTTTCTCAATCCTCCTTTCCCCAGCCCCCCCCCCTTCCCACAACCCCCCTCCCTTCAACGTCCTTCCCTCTCCCTATCCTCCTCCCTCAATGGTGTGACATGACTAACGAAGAGAAACAAGCCATTTTCCTGTCACTCTGGGAGCTCACAGGATAACAAGTTTTTGGCGGATTTGCTTTTGATTGGTGGTAGGGTTTGGCACGAGGGATGGTGGTAGTTGTGGATGTCGGCTTGGAATGTTTGTTACTGTAAATCTGAGCTTGAATGTTGGTTGGTGTGGTATTGGTAGGCTGGGGTGGTGGTGGTGATTGTGGTCGTTGGCTTGGAATGTTAGCTGCTGTAATTTCCTGCATGGATGTTAGCCAGGATGATGGTGATTGGGGTTGTTGGCTTCAGTGTTGATGGCTATGGTAATGCTGACCGTGGTTGATTTAGGTGGTGGTGGTTATGGTTGCAACTGTTGTAACTCGTTTGGGATTTTAATTACTCGTTCCCGCCCAGGAGGGACTCGGGGACGGGTATTGTTTTCACTCAGTTTGACTGTTTTTGTATCTTTGTCTGTCTGTCTGTCTGTCTTAACCTCTGGTGCGATTTTGACTAAAATTACTGGGATTATGCGCTATGACCTTCTAATCACCTGATTAAAATTTGGGCGAAACTGGACCAAGGCCCTGGCTTTAGCCCCCCCAAAAAAAAAAATCGTTTAATTGCCATTACTCCTTTCATAACTGTCATATCGACAAGAAACCAAAACCTAAAGATGTATCTTTCAAATCCGCATCTTATAAAGTGCTCCTCTCATCACGGGGGTTCCCCCCTGTTAGCAGTGGGGATGCCATTTTCAGGGGGTGGGTGGGTCGGGCCTAAAATTTCAAATGGGCATAAAATCGTCAATTTTCACCCTACTTACTCCAAATCTGATATGCGACATCTTTGATTAGATATCCTGTTGTGTTTGTAAGTCAGCACTAAAACGACTGCTGGGGACGGGTTTGCTGTGCCTTGGCAACGCTTCTTGTCACCACTGCTACTTCCACTATAGCTAGAACCGATTATGTTTTCACCTTTGTCTTCCATCTGTCTGTTCACATTTGTGACGATCAAATATATGAAAAAATTATAATAATGTGAGGAAGTTCCTAGTCCCTGATGGATGGGGGCTGTCATATTCGATATTGTCACTGGGAGAATAATGGCATAGTCGTGTTTTAATTATGAAAGAGAACACCTGCACATTATTATATTTCTGCTACCATCAGATGAGAAAAGGTATGTTGGAGGCCTCTTGTAATGATGAGGTTAATGGAGACTGTCAGTATCATGCGTGTCTGGTAAGCAATATAAAAATACCTGGTGTTTACAGGAATATAGATGTTGTGTTGAAAGGGATGACACTTTCATTTCGATATTGTATTATGTTTTATTCTAGCTACCTCAAGGCTATCTCTATCTATCTATTGCCAGACGCCTCAATCCCGCACGGGGTGGCCACAAACAAATCGCCTCCATGTCGCTCTGTCTCCCGCCATTTCACTGCCCTGCTCCCAGCTCACACCCCCACAGCTCACACCCCCCTCTCTCATATACCTCCCCACTCCATCCCTCCACCTCATCCTCGGCCTCCCCCTCCCTCTCCCCCCCCTCAACCTCACTCACATACACTCTCCTCGTCAGTCTCTCACTCTCCATCCTCTCCACATGGCCAAACCTCCTTAATGTGTTTCTCCTAACGCTTCCTATCACATCCACATCCACACCACAATGCTCCTTCACTTCCTTGTTTGTCAGTCTGTCTCTCCATGTGACTCCACATGCTCCTCTCAAATAACTCATTTCCACTGCTCTCACTCTTGACTGTCCCTCCAACAGGGTCCAAGCTTCACTTTCACATGTCAGAAATGGTATCACAATACTGTCATGTAGCAGCTTTTTCACTTCCATGCTCACTTTCCTGTTTCTTATCATTGCTTTCCAGGAACCAGCAACCTTTCTTCCCTGCTGCACCCTATCAAGCACTTCACCCTCCAAATTTCCATCCTTACTCATCACACTACCCAAGCACTCACATTCTCCATATCCTCCCCATCCAGTCTCACTGTACATTCACTGAATTCAGTTCTCTCGAAGACCATCAATTTACTCTTCCCTACATTTACCTTTAGATTTCGTTTCTTAACCCCCCCCAAACTCATCCAACCTTGCAGCTACCTCTAGGCGATGCTACTAAACTCAGGAAAAAAAAACATCTAGTAGTTAATGGGTTAGTAACGTTCCCTAGGTTGTCTAAAGATGAATAAAAGTGTCTACAGAAAGATTAAACCAGTAAAATGCGACTTCGGATTGAAGAAGTTTAAGGATTCTGTAAAAGTTCTGGTTGGTGGTCAGAGGCAGGGATGGGATGGGGATGCGATCTGTAAAGCTTGTGGGATTGAAACTGGCAGTCGCTGAAGAATAAGGAGTTTCGGCCTCGTGTCGTTTGGCGGCCTTAAAAAATACAAACTGTTACGATTTTCTTTCTTTCTTTTGAAGCGTATAATTTGGTAATACAATGAGTAACGTAAGTGCATCTTTAGTCCATTCAGACCGATGATATATTTTTCACGTTTCTTGCTATTTCCATATTTTTCAGCTCTAGAGAAACTTTTGAGTTCAAGAAATTAGAAAAATCTTTCATTTACTCGTACACTTTCAAGACAAGCGGCATCCCAAAAACTGAATAAAATTGTCTGCAGGCAAAATAATAATAATAATACCAGTAATAATAATAATTATAATAATAATAATAATAATAATAATAATATTAATCTGCAAAACTCGTCACCTATTTGAAGCTGTTAACATCAAGTGAGTTATTAGAGGTACATTCTCAGCTCTCCCTTGTGCATCCTTAGCAAAGAGACTTTAATCAAGATAGATTCACTAACCCTTTGACTGGCAGGATTTCTCTCAGCTGAATGAACTCATCTGTTTACCCTAAATACAGTGGCTACCTGAGCCCGAACCACTGGTACGGTTAAAACAAAGTTAAATGAAACTGATAAACGGATATTTACAGTGACTAAGCTATATGGCGTGTGTGAGAAGAGACTATTATAAATGAATGAAATTATGATCTAGTGAGTTAGGTCGTTCCAACCGGGCATTTCAAGCCAACAACCACAACCACCATCAGACCAACCTACATCCATGCTCGGAACTGCTGTACAGTAACAAACATTTCAATCCGACAACCACCACCACCCCCACACGTGCCAAATCCCACCACCAATCAAAGGTAAATCCGCCGAAAACTTATCCTGTGAGCTCCCAGGGTGACAGGAAAATGGCTTGTTTCTCTTCGTTAGACATGTCACGCCACTGAGGGATTGGGGAGGGGGAGGTTAAAGGGAAGGAGGGGTTGTTGGAAGGGGAGGGGTTGTGGGAAGGGGAGGGGTTGTGGGAAGGGGAGGGGTTGAGGAATGGAGGGTTAAGAGAAGGGGGACTGAGGGAAGGGGAGCTGAAGGGTGGTGAAGTAAGCGAGAGTTTACGTACGAGGGATGAATGAATTTTTTATCTGTCCTACTCCGGGCATAGGCTTCTCAGTCCGTTCCATGAGACCTAGCAGTTATCCTACGTGTCACACTCCTTCACAATTCACATTTTCACATGCTCTATATCTCTCAGGGAAAAGCTACAGGTCAGTTTTACCCTAAATTTCTGGACTGAGTCTGTCTCGTTCCGGGCCGCTACGCTCCTGATGGGGTAATAAAGGAATGGATGACAAAGCTGGTAAATGGAAATGCAGTTCTCCATTTCAGTCATAACTACACTTAAACCACTGCCAGCCATTTTTGCGTTTGTGGCCTCTTCTGCAACCAATTAAATTATCCCTATATCAATCATCAATACTACCAGCCCTGCTATTATTATCGCAATTCTCACCTGTGGCCTACTATCTTTTATCATATATACACGTACAAACGATAAAGAAAGTGACGCGTAGGAAGGTCCCTTGATATCCTAAATTACTAAAAATGCACGTAACATCCATGGAAGTTAAACATGTATCTTTATGTTAGTGTTCACATCTAAATTATAAAGTCAAACTGTGTGTGTGTGTGT
>JAGKTI010006148.1:0-15445 GCA_018397915.1 Birgus latro | reverse complement strand
CTCTCTCGTCCAAACCTCATCTTCCTAATAGGCTGACCTTCTTAACTTTTCCAATCAAGTGAAGTCTTTTTTTAATTTACTCAGGTCACCACGGTTCAGTTAATTTCAACCTAGAGAGGACCTACAGCAATGAAGTGGTTAATGAAAGCACTATTTTAACCCCTTCAAC
Organism: Birgus latro; assembly: GCA_018397915.1. Taxonomy (NCBI): domain Eukaryota; kingdom Metazoa; phylum Arthropoda; class Malacostraca; order Decapoda; family Coenobitidae; genus Birgus; species Birgus latro. The sequence goes on along the minus strand of JAGKTI010006148.1, from coordinate 15,276 downwards.
TCGAGAAAAAAAATAGAATCATTTGTACACAGCAACAACGAAATCTATAATGTAAAAATCAGAGAGGTTTAACGCTCCACTGACTCATCATAATCAGAAGAAAATCGTCTGGCGTTGGCATCAATAGTGTACTAGAATTGCCCCGACCATGAGAGGTGTATACACTGAGGCTCCTATGACTCACTCTTACCTGAAAATAATCGTCTGACGTTACCTGGAATAATATGGTGGCGTGAAAGCTTAAACCCCTCGAGAATATGACGTCATTTGTTATATTTCTGCCCCCTACACAGTTTCAATTAATATATGACGAGAGAGGCGCGATGCTTCCAAATATCCTATTGGCATGAGGTTTGAAAGGATCCTTTGCCATTTTTTACATATTAGCGTATACAGTGGAATTTCTTAAAATGTCTGTTTTTGAGAATTTTTCGTGAATAGGCTAGTGGGTTCCATCGTTGTACCGTACTTCACTGTGTATAGCTTTGATTTTACGGAATATTATTTTAATGACCAAACGTTATTTTGCTACCTTATATCATATTGTAGTGGATGTCGCCTGTGAGATGTATATAAATATTTGCTTTATCATTGCACCTATCCCTCGCCATCGCATGTGTCGTGTGATGAATATCGAACGCAGTAGGATTAATGAACGCTCTTAACGCATGATACTTATTATTCACAAGTTTCACCCAATGCACGTTTTAGTTTGAACGCTGTGAGGTTAAGTTGGAGGGTCTGGGCGGCGAAACCCCCCGGTTAGGTCTCAACGCCTTCACTTAGGCTTCCACTGCTATATATTGTTTTTAAATTGTGTACATTTAGGTTTGTTTGGTGTACTGACGTTCTGTCTATAGTCGGGGGGATCGGCAGTGAACACGCGGTCAAGGGTGTTCAGGCGGCTTTCTGTAATATCGCAAAGTTGGTATATATTGTATCTCTTCAATATTTTTGCTCGAATCTCATATGTTAATTACCTGCGATGTATCTAGTACTAAAATTATTTTCCTTAAGAATATGAGTCTATCAGAAAACAGCCAGAATCGCTTCGTCACTGTTGTCTTGCTTTACCCAGTTTTATTCAGTTCTGGAGAAACGTTTCAAATTGAGGGGAGGAGCTTAGATGTAACATTCGGCACTTCACAACTAGACGTTCTTATTAATTTGAGCGAAATCGTCTGCGGTTCTCTGAGGAAATAATAATCTGGAGCTGTGACAGGACTACACACTATCTCAAGTACCTGAGACTATTTCCAGCCTCTTTACCCCAAGTGGTCTCTACATTTAAAATCGCCTGGCGCTACTCAGAATGCAAAACAAAATACGTCTTCGAGCTGAATGATTACCCCTTTATTCCCACGTGGTTATAATATTCAGGGAAACAGCAGACGATTTAATTTCGACCCATATAACTGTAGCATTTAAGGATTATTGCAACACACATTCACAGCAGGCTCTTTTGAAAATGAAAAACGTGACTGGAATATCTATATTTGTCTTCTCCCCCATCCGTCCCGGCCATATCCGTCCCGTCTCGTAAATTGAAACATCATGGCACTGGATTTACCCCGGTTCAGATAATTAGCCGTGCCAGAGAGACCTGTGTTTACCCTCGCCGCTCTACCCCCACACTACACATTTGTACAGCCAGTCCACAGCGCTTCCACCTTTTATTGTCCTTTCAAATGAAATCCCAGCTAAATATCTGCCATGTTTTATTAAGGCGGTAAAAATGGCTGCCAAAGTGTACAGCACATACCTCAAAAATATTCACTCGCACCTATTTATATTTAATCTCTGTGTTCATTAAAAAATAAAAAATAAATAAAAAATAAAAAAGTCCGTGTTTCCAGAATGTGAAAATATTGCAATAAAATGTAAGTGTTATATACATCAAAATAATGAGTACATTATCATGCTTTAAGCCCGTCAATTTGGTGACTAGCGTTTATTACATTTATATGTTCATCTATTACATCTATCTGTCTGTCTACCTATCTATCTATCTACCTACCTATCTATCTATCTATCTCTAGATAGATAGACAGTAGTCATACAATCTCCAAAGAATAGTATGATGAACAGTATGATGGATGTAGAGTAGGAGACCACTAGGAGACAGAATGATGCCTAAAACTTCGATGGATGGTCTGTTGCGCAGCAGATACGAAGGAGAGCGTGTTAATGAAGGAGAGCATGTTGGTGAAGGAGAAGGTGCTGGTGAAGGAGAAAGTGCTGGTGAAGGAGAAGGTGTTGGTGAAGGAGAAGGTGCTGACGGAGGAGAAGGTGCTTGTGGAGGAGAAGGTAGAGAACCGAAACACAGCAGAGGGAGGCAGTGAATCAAACACAGCGACCCCGCAATAACCAAGAGGATAAGCTGCAGAAGAATTTGAAGGTGTCATGCAACCTCCATACGACTTTATTCAGCTTAGAAGAGACTTTTCAAACTGTAGAGGTTAGACAGAACCATCATTAATCCCTTCATTAATAAAGATTTCTCAGAATTTAAATATACTCGCCTGATGATAGCAAGAATAAAAATGTAATACCTCATCGGAATATAGGGGTTAAGTTAATAAAATATGCCACATAAATGATGATGGATAGTTTTCGCTGTATACTTGAGAACTATGCGTGTTTATCAATGTGGTACTAGGTGGTGGCGACCATCATCCACTCATCTGATGTAGTACTGTCTACTTATATAGGAGTGAAGTGGAGCCTACAATAGTGTCCCTGTTAACTGGGTGAAGAGACGCAAATGCAGCATCCCTCCGGGAACCAGACCAGCACTAATGCCGCGGTGTGGCAAGGCGCTGTTTGCCGCAAGGGAAAAGCCCTGGATGGCTGGTTGCTTGCCTTTGGCTGATCAGACTGCTCGGCCAGACAGACTGGGGTTACTCAAGAACGACAGCAACTATATTGATGTTAATATTGTTTTTGCTGTTTTTGTTTTGCTGTTGTTGTTGTTGGTGGTGGTGGTGATGGTGGTGATTGTTTTTCTACCTGGAAATTTTTGAAAATCAAACCATCGCCACTCTCATGCTATTATTTACTTCTTTACCCGAAGTAATTCTCATCCAGTTCAACTCGAAGATGTCACTACTCAGTTGAATATCATCTGACGGTAGCGACGATGGAAGCTTCTTGGTACCGTACTGAAGGAACTATTGGAGATTGCTTCTAATCCCTTTACTATCATGGAGATCTGCTAATCTTAACCTCTTCAGTCCAGTGACCCATTTCTTTGATTATTCTTGCTACCACCAAAGGAATTATTTCAGCTTTGGGAACTTTTGAAATGGGTGTGCTAAATACAGCCTTATTATACCCCTTCAATAAAATAATGAATAAAATGGCTTGCAGGACCAAAAGCAGGTTCAAATTAGAAAGCACTCAAAGAGAACATATCGCTACCAACGCCAATAAAATGTATTATTTACTGCTGTATTCTAACCATATGTATGTTTTTACTGTCTCACATTGTCAGTTAACTTTACGATCTTGGTCTGGCCTATTATACAGTCTCATAGAACGAATACCTCTGCCAGTGCCAATAAAATCACTAATTATTCTTGCATCCTAATTCGGCTCGTACTCAAAATATAATCAACTCCACATAACTGCCTTCGTACCCACTAGAGTTCACTGGAATCCGATTACGTTTTGAGGTATCTTGTACGCAGACAAACAGATACGGGTGAATGTATAGCCTCCGCCCAACTTCGTTGGCGGATGTAAGTATTCGTCCCCGAATACAAAGAGTTTTATAGTCTATCAGTCGCAAGATTAATTGCCAAAAATGTCACCACAGGGAAGGGTTACCGAATGGTCGACTGGAGATTTCCATGAATCAAGTAAAATCGTCTGGCGTCAACAAAGCAGGCAGGTCATCATTGCTCAGGGGTTACTGGTACTCTTCTCACTACCATAATGTACTCGTACTATATCATTCGTGCTTCCTCCAGACGATTTTTTTTTTACTTCGGTAAGGATTTTTATTTTTCTCGAGTAAGTTTATTTTATCGTGTGTATTCGTATGCATTGCAGAGAAAACGTAATACTGTCCTGCAACCCAAGCGGATGTGTGTGTGTGTGTGTGTGTGTGTGTGTGTGTGTGTGTGTGTGTGTATACTGATGTGTACACTGAAGAATAGCTGCATTTTTGTGTAGCCTATTGTTGACCACAAACAGTCACGATCCACAGCGTTATTCCCCACGTTGCCATATTTACTAACATTTTCTCCAAAATGTTTTAAAAATGTGGTGTCCAGGATTCATCAACGTTCCCATCCCCGTAATATTCCATCGTTTTAAAAGCACGGTCGCAACATGTACTTTTACTACTGCCATCGTGAATACCGTGGTAGAGTTACCTTGAATTTCCATCACCACTACCAACCCCTTCAGCGGTATCCATTTTGAATCCGGCCACAGGGGGGGTAACGTTTCGCTGGATCGTGGCTGTACGTTGTGTGTCGATGTGTGCGCTGCTAACGATATGTGCTGTGCTAATGCTGATGTGTGCTTTGGTGACCGTACGTGTTGATGTTAATGCTTTTGACCGAGTATGCTAATATATGTATGTATGTGTGTGTGCGTGTGCGCGAGCGTGTGTGTGCGTCATCACTAGTGCGTCACACCCTACCTCCCCTCCCAGTCAGGTCACCTCAGCCCTCTCAGATCGATAAGCAGTGTGGAGCCACTAGCGAGATGAGGCCCCAATTATTAATAAGGGCATGGACCAGCGGCCACACCGGGTACCAGGACCGACATATGACCATCTCATCCTCCTTAGGGTCATCTTGTAACCACCACGGTGACCAGAACGACCCACATATCAGAAACTCTATACAAGCCTCAGAAGCTCAATATGGACGTCACATCCTCCCAGTCTTTCTATAATCACCAAAAACTAACCAGATTTGCCCACAGCAATATGGTCGTCAGATCCTAGGGCTCGTTTCGTAATCACAATAAGGTTCAGACCCACCCTTTATACAGCAATACTTTATAAAGGCCTTGAAGTTTCATACAAGCATCACATTTTTAGACCCATTTCTTAATTACTAGAAACTACTCAAAAGTCATTAAATTCTTCAACTGCCATTGCTGTACATCCTCCTTAGGGTCGGTATCAAATCACCATACTGACCTGACCGATCCTTAATTCATCTGAACCTCGATATACGGTAGGCCTAACAAGTTCAGTACGGCCATTAAATCCTCCTCAGAGATTTCATAATTATCAGGGACTAACTACTATTACATCCTCCTCAATCATTCATTTATTTCCAGACCAACCAGTACGATCCCCAAACTAAAAGAAGGCCTCAGAAGTTCTATGTAACCATCAAATCCTCTTAAGATTCGCTTCTTAATCAGCAGAGACTGACCAGATTTACCCTAAATCCATCAGAATCCATATACAGGTCATATATAAATGATCCAGATGGCTATCAGATCCTGAGGGTCATTTTATCACCTCAAACAGGCAAATACGGCCCTCTTGTCACCAACACTTTCATATAGACCTTGGTTGTTCCGTATACCTGTCACACCTGTCTCCTAGCCATTTCGTTATCACCAGAGAATGACCAGAACCTCCAAACGGACCTGAAGAGCTGCAACAGGCCACGAAACCCGCTTCTCACCTAGTTAGTTATCACCAAACACTGGCTAGAACTACTTACAAGACCTCAAACCCATTTCCTCATCACCAATGACTAGCTCAGATCCATATCTTATCACCAGTGACTGATCCTGGGACCATTCGCTGCTTATGAGCTAACCAGAAGTCCTTTAAAGTCATGAGGATCTTCCTATGACCAAACTCTCAGCGTCATTTCATAATCATAGTGACCAGAAGCCGTACTGAAAAACTGTTCTAAGCTTATGTATGAGACTGCTTGTATTATGTATGTATGCTTGCCTTCTATCGTGCAGCTGACGAACACATCACAGCGGAAATAAAATATATAACCATTAAAACGAAACAATGCGAAAGACAAAGCGATGTGTGATAATTAACCGCTACTGAGACTGGTTTATCCCTTCAACTGATTAAGATCCTTTATAAGCACGGCCCCCAGAAATATTCTCAAATCATTAGGACTTCCATTATCATCTCCCAGGACCCCATTATGCGCATCAGCTCCTCCTCATTGCTATTTCCTAATCACCACAGACTGACCAGAATTACCAGAACTATTCTCACGTCCTCAGGATCAGCAGGTAAGTCCCAGAACTCCCCAGCAATCACCATAATGGCAATACAACCATCACAGGCATCTGATAATTACACAATGTAGGGACAGATAATGGACATTTCTTTAAGAGAAGGACTTAGAAACGAGGAAGTGAGAAGAAGTGTAAGAGAAGGCGAAAGTGATGGTGAACTTGCGCAGGTACGGACATATAGTAAGGATGAACGAAGAACCAATTAATAAAGCTAGCATGGCGGGACTCGATGAAGGTGTGAGGGCTTGGCATGACATGAAGACAGGTTCAGACGAAGAGGATTGGAAGTAGATACGAAAGAGCTAGGAGTCGGGAGGAGGGCTAGGTAGACAGAAGCACGGGTTAGAAGCACATGAGTGGGCCATCCAAACTGGGAATAAGGGACCCGCCACACGGGGGTCGGAACTGGGTATATTGTGATGCAAACTGTGTAGTCGTACAGGCTGGGGAAAGAGTTGGAATATGAACACCCCCTTTCATAAGGCCATGGTCGAGGCACCCCACATCTCGCTGTGACCTACGTATTTCTGGCACTAAAAAAAAGGAACGTACAGAACGTGACCCAGTGAATAGAAGTTTTCATCCCTCAAATTTCACTTCGACCTGTACAACTGAAAAACTTGCTTCAAAATATGGGTCAGATTCCACGTCGCAAAAGGGGCTTCGTTATACCTTTTCCCTTAGCGATTTATTCTTCACATCACCCCTCAATATCCTTTTGTATTTTGTAGATGTAGATGGCAAACCGTTTTAAATAATGAACAAAAGGTTAGACGTAACATGCAGAACGAATCACTACCACGAAGCCTCATATGGCACCCAGAATTTCCGAGTTGACTCCAGACTGACATCTCGCTAAGGCTGGGAAGAAGAGAAAAAAAAAAAAAAAACACCGTCATCAGAGCCCACATACATGCCCATGAAGTCTCTGGCGATCAAACTATTCACATTATAATCATCAAATTTATTGTCACAGAAATCTATAGTTACAGTCATTAAAATTACCTTCGTCACCAGAATCTCTTACAGTCTCAAGCAATATCGTTTACTTATCGGATGCAAACACCGCTAAACCCCTTCAATACGGCGACGCCTTTTTGTGCTTATTTCTACTATGTTTTTATTCGGCTTATGAGAACCATCCGGTAATGAAAGGGGTTATGACTGTTTCTAACCACTACAGCTCAAAAAGTCTATCCTAAGGTGAATAAAACTGCCTGGGAATAGCAAGAATACAACAAAAGTAAACTGTGCTGAATCTGTTAAGCTTCACTGCGATTTAGTGTCATAGCAATTTCCGTAACTCAAGATAAATCACTAATGAAATACGGCCCTACTTTTTTTTTTTTTTTTTTTTGTAATCGAGGCGAAGATCCATTGACAGGTTGGTGATGATTGGCTGAACGCAACATTACTCCACACTCTCTTTACTCGTTAGCATTCTTAACTGACAACTTAATGTCTGAGGGGGAAATTTGGGTTAGTAAATGTTATTCCGACATGTTGCATTCAGACAATCATCGCCAGCCTGTCAAGTGCATCTTCGCCTCAATACGAAAAAACTGAGTATAGTAAATAAAAATATAGAAGCAATATAGTTTAAAATTACAGGGTTACAAATAACAGAAGCCAAGAAAACATCTAGAAAGCACTCAGAAAATGCATAACTCCGCCAATGTCATTGCCATTAAAGAAGATCCGGATCCGTAAAGATATTGAGCGGGACACATAGGATCCGGATCCGCCCTCAAATTTAATAAATATTTCCTTGCCCCATGGCCCACCCTTCCACAAAATTTCATTGACATTCATTGAGAACCTTTGGAGGTATCGTGTGGACAAAAACATAGGTGAATACATAACCCTCACCAACTTCGCTGGCGGAGGTAAAAAGTGTACATATTGCCAATATCTCCTTTCTATGTGAATCAAAGCTGGATGGAGTATGTCAGAAGGTGCCAGATGTCAGACTGTCTGGACCAGACAGACTGCAATTTCGAGCATGTCTCCTCCTATAAATGAGGTAATTAACTCTCAGGCTCCTGTGACTCTTAGCTCAATAAATTTTTCTATTCTAGCTTTAGCTGGAACAGAATATTAGAGATGTCCATGATATTGGTGACAGTATTAACACTCAAGCTCCTATGACATTCAGTGAATTTCATAGTCTGACATTACCCGGAATTGAACATCAGACATTCCCATCACGAAAGGGGGGTTAAATAAAATCTTCTAGGGTTAGCTGAAATTAAGCATACGCTGTCTTGATCATGAGAGGGTTAAGTTGGAGTTCCCACGTGTGAAAATCACCAAGATACGAAAAAATAACGATCACTGTCATCATCATCATTACCTAACGCTCTTCCTCATCATCATCATAATGGTATTCGTATTCCTTCTGTTAAATGAATTTCGTATGATTCAGGAACGAGGAACGGAGAAAGAAAAGTACGAAAACATTACCAATATGCCCGTCAACTGCTAGCCATGCAATCATTCTCTCAATATTGTATCTTCAAAAGTATTAGCTAGCCACAGGAAAATACATAAAATATCTATACTTTTACCAGAGAGCCAAATTGCATACAGAAGCTATATATACTAGCAATACGTATTTCCAAGAAAGTATTAAGACAACAAGTATTGATCCTGCCTGCATAATGTGAACCTCGAGATCCTGCTCAAGTAGCACTCCATTTTCAAGTATCATCATAGTAAGAGTAGGGTCGTGTGCACTCTTAAGTATAACATTCACTAAACTCAGATGTTAGTGTTCTACAACCAGATTAAATTAGTGTGTAATTTCTTCATAGTTTACAAATGATCTTCAGTGCCACTCGAATTACAACTGGATAGGGAAATTTTGGGTGGATCCTGGGCCAACCTACTCCATCCTTGAGTGTTATGTCGTGCTCTGTGGTCTCATGTTATTTTCAAGATTGCAACCAGGAGTCGTGCTTTAGAGTTAAATTAAGTGACACTTCATTCCGCGTGTTTGTAAATTACTGTAGGCATACGGTAACTTCAAAGGCAACATATCTCTGGGTACTTGTTTTCAGTGATCTACAGTTAGCATCATTAACACTGGGTTTCACTGTGCATCCAGCTATTTCAAATGGTGTTTTAAATGAACTGTTGAGATTACTGGCACCCAAGCCGACGGAAAGAAAACGTAGGAAGAGAGAGACTGCTCCAGAAAATGACAGTAACGACAAAAACTTGTGCTGTTACATGACCAACTTCCTAGAACTGTCCATCACTTACAAACTTTGGAAGCCTAGAACAGGGTACTTCAGAAACAACATCACACAACCAGCACCCTAAGCATCACCACAACACGCAGCAAAACAAAACCACATCGTAACCATCACATCACAACCACCACAACTACTGTACCATCAACAAACCACTACACCATAACCTCCAACCACCATCACAATAATACCACGACACCTACAGCCACAACACCACCACCACCATCATAAATAGCACATCATACCACAACCATCTAAGCACATATCCAGCAACCTAACCATCACCATAAACAACAATACACGACCACAATACCACTACCCAAACCACACGACCACCATCAACGCAACCCGACCACACCACCACCACCACCACCACCACCACCTCAACAATCACAACACTACACCACCCTAACAACCACATCACGACCACCATAACTACCACAATACCATAAATACAACACAAAACACCACAACGCCATCACCAAAACAAGACCACACCATAACCAACATCCAAGTGCTACTGCTCTACCAATACCTCAACCACCAACACAACTACCATAAAAATTTGACTACGGCTCCCATGACCACCACCACACCACACAACCACCACACCAGCACAACCACCACCCCAGCACAACCACCACACCAGCACAACAACAACACCACTAGACAATATTCGGCCCATCAATATCGACACACCGTCTTTGTGGAGTGGCGTCAAGCTGCCTCTCATCCTCGAGAAATACAAATGGCAGAGACGTCGAGCCAGAAATACATGCCACCGAATCTGAACCGCCACCGAATCGCCGAATCTGAACCGCCACCGAATCGCCGAATCTGAACCGCCACCGAATCATCGAATCTGAATCACCACTGAATCGCCGAATCTGAATTGCCACTGAATCGCCTAATCTGAAACGCCACTGAATCACGGAATCTGTAACGGCACTGAATCACGGAATCTGAAACGCCACTGAATCACCGAATCTGAAACGCCACTATCACTAACTGAAACATAACGCAAACCAGAATTGACCAGAATTCGAAGCATGCCACCGAATTCAGAATACACACCAATGAATCTAAAATACACACTAATGAACCTAAAATACTATCAAATCCCAAACACACACTACTGAGACAAAAACACACGCCACCGAATCAGCAACACGCGCCACTGAATCCAAAATACACACCAAATTCAAAATACACACCAAATTCAAAATACACACCGACGAATCCAAGACACGCCACCGAATCCAAAATACACACCACTGAATCCAAAATACACGCCACCGAATCCAAAACACACCACTGAACCCAAAACAAACCATCAAATACAATACACACACCATCAAATCCAAATCAAGCCACTGAATCCAAGACACAGCACCCAATCAGAAACACGCTACTGAATCCAAAAAGCCATGGAGTCTGAAACACGCCACAGAATCCAAGCTTTCTAGAGTTATGCAAACCAGAATCTACCAGAATCCGAAGCATGCCACCAAATCCAGAATAAACACCAATGAATCTAACACACACACTAATGAACCTAAAAAAAACACTTTCAAATCCCAAACACACACACACACTACTGAGGCAAACACACAAGCCACCGAATCAACAACACGCCACTGAAACCAAAATACACGCCACCAAAACCAAAATACACACCAACGAATCCAAGACACGCCACCGAATCCAAAATACACACAATCGAATCCAAACTACACGCCACCGAATCCACAGCACACCACTGAACCCAAAACAAACCATCAAATCCAAAACACACGCCACTGAATTCAAAACACACGTCATCGAATCCAGATCACATGCCACCGAATCCAAGACACAGCACCCAATCGGAAAAATGCTACTGAATCCAAAACGCCATGGAGTTTGAAACAAGCAAAAAGATTCCAAACTTTCTAGAGTTATTTGACGATCTGTGCACATCTAAGCCACTACCCCTTTCCGTATCTTGTTATAGATTTTTAACCCTTTCTACCCTGGCACCTCATCATTATTTTATTCAGCTTAGGAGCGACTTCGACCTGGAGGTGTCAGGTAATAGCCAGCATTAACACCTTCATTACAAGAAAGAATTCCTAAATCTGATTCGTCGTCTGAAAGGAATTAACGAGATCTCCAGAACCCCAAATAGAACTGCCTGAATACTGTTTAGTGTTTGATTTACTACACTTTAGATACGGTGACGCTCCCCCCCCCCACAAGGCAAGGAGTGGACATTTTTTTCCGAGAAGAGGAAGAGGGGGAAGAGGAGGATAAAGGAAATTCAGAGAAACTGGATCTTAACAGTTAGCAACTTGTTACAGGAAACCGGTTTTAGGGATAGCTATGCTATTGTCACGGACATCTTTTTAGGTCTGCCAATGGTGTTATCTGAGTCTGTTGTGAGACTCTAGGTTTCACAGTCACCAGTTGTGGTGTGGGACTGCACAAGTTTGCTGTGCATGTTACATCTTAACCTTGCTACTGACAAACACTTTACTTATCTCTAGGAGTGACGTTTATAGAAGGGATGAATACGGATGCATCTTACGAATTCACTAAAAACAGAAAAAACTTGTAAACCTAACACAATAGCCTTGATGCAGAGGGTAACAAACAAAAAAAATCACTGTACTGAAAAAGTTGATCTTTTCCGCAGAAAGACGTAATTTATATTTTGCTACCTCTGCCAACGAAGTTGGCAGAGGTTAAGTATTTACCTATGTTTGCCTGTTTGTTAGTTTGTCGACACGATATCTCCAAAAAATTTCAATGAATTTCAATGAAATTTTGTTGAAGGGTGGGCCATGGGCCAGGAAAGAACTGATTAAATTATCTCGCACAATTTAAGTTCTTAATTAATTTCAATGAAATTTTGTGAAAGGGTGGGCCATGGGCCAAGAAAGAATTCATTAGATCTGGGGGCAGATCCGGATCTGGATCCGGCATTGGCGGAGGTATGCACTCTCTGCGTGATTTATATTTCTTACTGTCTCCACACGTAGCAATATTGCAACGAAGGTTTAAACTACGGTTTTATACAATTCACTCACTTCGAAAAGTCTCCCCTAGGCTGAATAATATCGCATGGATTTAGCAAGAATGTGATAAATTCGTCCTTGTATTCAACATGGTAATCATCATGCTACTGAGGGAATGGAATTTTGGTTCGATCTGCTTATTACTTTCGTTAACTGATCTTGCCACATTACTTTTCTTTATCACTCTCTATATTCGTATGACTGTTTTAGTCATTATGTCATAATACTACATATATTTCCAATTAGTGGGTAGGCGCATGCCCAAAGTCGGACACACAAAAAAAGAAAAAAAGAAAGCAGTGTTTATGAACGTGCCTGTCTGTGTCTGCCTGTGTTTGGCCTCTAGCTTTTTAAATCAATTTCTTATTAAACCTTCTAAGTTAATGTATATTGACTGCATCTGTCAAGTTCGAATATAATGGACACAAGAGGGCACTGGAGTGAAGACCAGTGTAAATAAAAAAGAAAAAAAATTGGGGGGACTTTTTAACTTCCATTGCTTTTACCTCCGACACCGAAGATGGAGAAAATAACTATCTTTGCATGCTGGCTATCTATCTATTGCCAGACGCCTCAATCCCGCACGGGGTGGCCACAAACAAATCGCCTCCATGTCACTCTGTCCCCCGCCATTTCACTACCACGCTCCCAGCTCACACCCCCCTCTCTCATATACCTCTCCACTCCATCCCTCCATCTCATCCTCGGCCTCCCCCTCCCTCTCGCCTCCTCCACCTCACTCACATACACTCTCCTCGTCAGTCTTTCACTCTTCATCCTCTCCACATACCCAAACCACCTTAACGTGTTTCTCCTAACGCTTCCTATCACGTCCACAACCACACAACAACGCTCCTTCACTTCCTCATTTGTTAGTCTGTCTCTCCATGTGACTCCACATGCTCCTCTCAAATAACTCTATTTCCACTGCTCTCACTCTTGACTTCTGTCCTTCCAACAGGGTCCAAGCTTCACTTCCATATGTTAGAGTTGGTATCACAATACTGTGTCATGTAACAACTTTTTCACTTCCATGCTCACCTCCTTGTTTCTTATCACTGCTTTCAACGAACCAGCAACCTTCCTTCCCTGCTCCACCCTTTCGAGCACTTCACCCTCCAGACTTCCATCCTTACTCATCACACTACCCAGGTACTTAAATGCACTCACATTCTCCATATCCTTCCCATCCAGTCTCACTGTACATTCACTGGCTTCACTTCTCTCGAAGACCATCACTTTACTCTTCCCTACATTCACCTTTAGATTCCGTTTCTTACACACACTCCCAAACTCATCTACCAAGCCTTGCAGCTCCCCTTCGTCCAACACAGTATCATCTGCAAACAACAGTGCTGGCTGCCTGTTTGTATTTCTGTTTACGGAGAAAATACTAGAAGGCTCATTGCAGAGGTCTGTGGGAAGTTTCTGCTGATCCAAGGATGAATGTTGATGGAAGTATAGCAGTCTCCAAGGGATAAGAGATCACAGGGTATTCATAACTGACGAATATATATAGCTCACAATCCGTATAATGCTGGGTTGATCTCAAACACTTTATATGAATTGTTTTGACAGTCAGTCTTCGACGGTGAGTCGAAGAGGTTTCCTTTCAAAGAGTATCACAAAAGGCCTATGGGACAGAGAAGGGTACGATGTATAGCCCTAGTCAGCAACTACTTTACACTTAATGGTCAGGACTGCTGAGGCGGGATAGTTTAGTGCAGATTTCAGAAAAAACTCATTAAAATAATTCACGGATTAGAAACGATGTAAATGAGCTGTTGGAGGAAACTGCACACGGCATCTCATTAATCACTTCAGTACGATAATCATTATTCTTGCTGTTGCCCCGGATTAATGTAGGAAAGACTTTTAGAACTAACGGGGGAAGATGCAGCTTTACAGGCCGTTCACTAGTAGGGGACAATTATAAGCATTATAAGCTGAATGAACTTGTCTGACAATAAAAAGTATATTCTAAAAAGTGAGGGGAGTTGACCACTTCACTCTGATGGCGAAGCTTTTAATACACTCAAGCTACCTTCGGAAAATTTAATTCAACTTAGGGTTGACGTTACAAGTAGTAGTAGTAGTAGTGTCTTACTATCTACAGACGATTATATTCAGCTTAGGGGCAATATCCTGAAGTGCATTGGTTAATGAAGACCTTATCTAACTCCAATGAATCGAAAAGTCATCTTAAGGTGAATAAAATAATCTGGAGATGGCATTATAAAAAAAAAAAAAATAGGTCATCTGACTGCAAGGGGTGATGAAGGCTACATTCAGATTCTGCAGCTTGAAGTCTCTCAAGCTGAATGAAAATGTCTTCCATTAGAAAATTACAGTGAAATAATAAGTCACTGGATCGAAGGGGCTGATACGCAATATTATGATGCATAGTTTTACCTCCCGACCTTTCTGTGACCTTTAGGTAGTACAAAAAAAAAAAAAAAGGCATCTAAATATTACTAATCCATTTATTAACCAGTCGGGATAAATATTGGTCAAAAAATTACCATAAAAGTTACCATCGAACTAAACTATGCGACTGACGAAGCGGATGTAACAGGTGTGCGTTGTGTTTATGTTATGGGGAGTAGGTGGACGTGTTTTTTATTCTACGTGATTTGGTGTTTATCGGTCATAAAAGTAGGATTCTCTCTCTCTCTCTCTCTCTCTCTCTCTCTCTCTCTCTCTCTCTCTCTCTCTCTCTCTCT
>JAGKTI010006147.1:21529-41834 GCA_018397915.1 Birgus latro | reverse complement strand
ATTTCCTACTTCCTATGATCTCCAGTCTTTCAATCGCAGTGTGTCCAAGCATCTTGAAATGAACGGATCTTGAATTTGGCTCACTTTTGTATTGTTTTTGCTTTTTCTTGGAAGGAACAGTATGCAGGCCTGTGGCCTTTGGTTCCTTCTTCCTTGCATTTAAAAAAAAAAAAAAAAAAGGACATGAAGGAAGAATAACACCTTGCACTAAGTCAATGATGAGGCAGATGCAATATCAGAGGAAGTGAAAGAAACCTTTATTAACATAGGAAAACAACTAACATTTTGCTAATACTGTGCTGAGAATTGAACCCATGTCTTTCAGACGAGAACCGGGCAATTTTCCACTGTATCGCGGTCAGTTAAAAGTTATGTCACCTTGTCACATGCTTGTAACCAAGGTACTGACACTCCGCACTGTGGAGCTGAAATGGAAGAGACAACCCCCCCTGGCACTCGGGTAAGTAGAAGCTTTTAATTACTGTATACCCAAAGCACATCCGTCAATTCACAGTGATGAAAGAAACCTGTATTAGCACAGGAAAAATCAACCAACATATTACCAATACACTAAACTCTCAACTATTCTGCATAATCCAGCAAACCCCCACATTGGATAATGCAGAATGCCAGATATTGCATAGGTACCCCCAGTCGGCTATCCATTCAGCGTCGAGCCAGATAATGTGTCACTATCCATCTTGACCCTCTATCCTAAAAATTCTCTTACAATGTTACCCCTGAGTAAAAGATAAAAATCAATCTTAAAATACAATACAGTATTGGTACAGTACATATAGTACAGTAATACAGTACATAATATAATCATAATCATACTGTACTCACCTAGTGTTGGTATTGATGGAAGGTAGATACAGATATGTCCTCACTATACAGTAGTCAGAGCACTAGGACACAAAGCACTGAGGGACCACATGGTTACTAGCAGCACTACAGCAACAAGTAAGGCATGGGAGGCCACGGACTGTCACAGCTCCAGGGTTTAGCCACCATGTGAGTCGCAAGAGCAGTGCGCACAGATAGGTCCTTACTGTATGGTGTCCACGGGAGAGACTGAGAGAGCGACGGTAGGCTCGGCACACTGGGTGGGCCACTTCCACAACAACACATTGTGATTGGCTGGCACGTTGCAGGGTCTGCCCGCGTGCCGATTGGGTCCTGTGTCTGATCGGGATGATACACCTCACCACTGGAAAGTGCATAGTACTGCCAGTTGCCTCCTGTTTTTGAGCCGGATAATGTTTAATAGAGCCGAGCAAAAATCTCCAGATATTGTGGTGATGGATAATTGAGAGTTTACTGTACAGTATTGTGCTGGGAATGGAACCTGGGACTCTCAGATAAGAGTCAGGTAGCTTTCCACTGTACCACAACCAAGTAAAAGTTGTCTCACCGTGTCACTTACTTGTCATCAAGATAGCCATGCCCAGCACTGTGGGCCTGAAAGGGAAGAGACAACCCTGCTGGAACTTGGGGGTAGTGGGTGGACTGGCATGGCAACGCCTGAGCAGTGTTTGAGAAGACTGACAACCTCAATGAAGTATTAACCCATCACGTCCCAACCGATTTCCCACCTCCGATACCCCCCAGTCCCGAGCATTTTTGGGAAAAAATTTTTTTGGCTAAAACATCTGCTTTTGTTGAGAAACAAAGGAATATGAACAAGAAAGTGGTTACCTGGATCCCCAAGTGGTCAGAACAGGTGAGCCCCCTGGTGCAGGTATTGTATTCTGTCACTGACAAGTCTGGCTCGCACGTTTTCAACGGTAGGTAATTTTGGGAGAAACAACCAATAACACATCAACATTTATTTATTTTGAACTAATAAACAATAAGAAAAACAATATAAGGGTTTTCAATGAGATATATAGGAAAAATAAGGATTGTTCCATTGCATGAGTATAGCGAGTTTGGTCACTTTTGTCACATTGAGTCACTAAATTTCTTGTTTCAGGAAACATATCATTTTATCTACTTGTATATTACTCCTTCAATGACATTTTAGCATATTTGACTTTATGTAAATGGTTTCAGCTGTTTACACTCATTACTATGATATTTAGCATAATGATAGCGTATATTTTCATACTCAGCGCACTCACTATGACTCCTCTTTCAACATACATAACCTTTTTTATAGTTTCATATTATTCTTTCAATGACATTATAACAGTTTACACCCAGTGTAAATGTTTTCACTTATTTACAATCCTTATGACAATATTTACCGCACTGCTAGTGCATAATCACGTAGCAAGCACACTCGCTACCACTCGTGTTTCGACATAGAATGTTTTTCTGCACTAAAATAATAATTTTCAACTAATATTATACCTGTTTACACTTTATACTAATATTTACATATATATATATATATATATATATATATATACATATGCCTTATATTTGCACTGAGTGTCAGAATATCGCACCTTTATACACTCGCTAGGAATGTTTCAACTTAGAATATATTTATGCACTAAAATAATAATTTCCAACAAATATTATACCTGTTTCCACTTTATATTAATATTTACATATTCACTGGCCTTATAATTACACTGAGCATCAGAATATTGTACCTTTATACACTCGCTAGGAGTGTTTCGACTTTATATATTTATGCACTAAAATAATAGTTTTCAACTAATATTATACCCGTTTCCACTTTATACTAATATTTACATATTCACTGGCCGTATAATTACACTGAGCATCTGTATGTCACATATTTTCCTGAGAATGAGCATCCTATCGCTATCACACCATCTCAGAACTGCATCATTGTGTGGTATTCCCTGAAACAGGGGTGAATGCATAGACCCATGTCACTCTCTACGCACTCATAACGGGTGTCGTTTCTCTGAGTGTTGGGTGTCACTCGGGAATTACCACACACATGACACCTCCGTTGGGACCTAGGTCTGTTTGGTTGTGGAGGGATAGGAGTGGCAAAGTGGCGGCCGGAAATTCTCAGGGGAGTTTGGGTGGTAGGGGCAGTGCGGGGTCGTTGCTGAGTTCTCTCCTCACCTTTCTTGGCTATAATTTCCCTGCCAAGCTCCCTGATAAACCCTTCAAAGGTTTCCTGCACACCTGTTGTCATGGCATGCAGGTGATGGCAAATTAGGGCAGTTATGTCGAGCAGGTGAAAGAAGAGCTTTTTGTACCACTCCATCGCGGTCCTGGCACGCTCAGCACTCGATATCATGGAGTCTGGTCCACGAGGCGCATATTGAATTTATAATCCAGCACACACTCAGGTTTCCAGATGCAGTGCCTGCTCTCGCTGCGGTAATCCACGGACTCTGTGCGGTGCATCAGAGGACAGTGAACCATCGATAAGAGGCAGACTTCTCTGTTATGGTTCCACACTGTTGCTAAGATGTTATTAGCCTTGAAGAATACCACCTCATTTTTCTCTAGTTTCCGCCCGACCTTGACCATGTGACACCGGTTCACCTTTACCGTACCACAGAGTCCCATGTCATGCAGGTGTAGATAACGAGCGAGAAGAGGGCTAGTGTACCAGTTATCGAGGTAGAGTATGTGACCACGATGACGGTACTCTTCAATCATTGTCTTCACCACTGCTCCCGAGAGTCCAATACTGCAATCATCTATTATGTCTGTATGTGCACCAATGTACAAGACTATGTCTTGCACATAACCAGTCCTACAGTCACACATAACAGAGATCTTGAATCCAAAATGGTGCCTTTTGCTGGGTGTATACTGGCAAAAAGAAATTTTGTCTCCACAACACGAGACTCTTGTCTAAGACAAGGTCTCTATAGGGATAAAATGAGGAACGGAATGTTTGTCGTAGGTGATCAAAAACCAACCTAATTCGCCTCATCTTGTCTGTGTCATTTTCATTGGCAGGATCATCAGCATCATAAAAGTGGAGGCGGCTTAGAATTTGCTGGAACCGACTATGGGTCATGATCTTGCCAAATATTGATGTCTGCATGAGAGGGCCCATAGTCCAGTATGACGGAATTCTGTTTTTACGTAAAATACCCATCAAAAGTACCAGGCAAATAAATATGAACATCTCTGACAGGGAAACAAGGTAATCGTAAATGATCGAATGCCTGCTCCTTGTGCCCAGTCTTTCACTCTCACGTCGCTGGCTGCTTGCAAACCTGTTGGTTTGTTCTACAATCTGCTCGACAAAAGCCTCACCAAAAAACAGGTGGAAAAAATCCAGCCTTCTTGAGCCACAGTGAATGCCAGGAGCAGTGCAGCCTGCTCATCAATGCCAGGAGCAGTGCAACCTGCTCATCCCTGCTCAGTGAACGGGTGAGTGATGGGAGAAAAATCACTCCCATCTTCCCAATTCCACGTCACATCGCCCCCATCGTCGCCTTCATTGGGGTTGGGAGATGATGGTGGGAGAGGTTGGGGAGGAGGAGAGCGGAGGGCTTCTCCATTCACACTCCTCTTCCCTCGTCCTTTACCCTTACCTTTACGACCTTGGGGAACATCAGGGGGCTGTGGGGAGGAAGTTCAGGAATATTGGGGCGCATAAGAGGTGCTGGGGAGTGACTCCTCACCTCCCCGCTCCATCCCCACACCACGTGATTCACCCCGCTCACTCACCACCGCACCTTGTGAACTCCACTGCCTCACACCACCATGTGAATGCAATGACTCACTCCTGCCACTCCCCCTTTCACTAATTGCCCCAACACTTTCCCTTTCAGTAAGCACTCCCTCCACACCACTTCCGGCCTCCCCAAACAAGACACTAGGCCCATACCTGAGTGTATGACGTGCTGTCCTCTCGGGGCTGCGATGGGTGATAATCTCGCGGCCGTTCCACATGGCAGCACGTCCCATGGCTCCCTCCTCGTCCTCGTCCTTGTCTTCGCTTTCCCCCTCCACATCACGTAGGGGCTGGAGAGAGGTTGTGGCATGATGTTTTGGTGGTGGCTGGCCCTCTTTAGTGGCGCGATACATGACGTAGTGCTGTTTCCTTGGTGAAGGGACCTCCTCACCACTGCTACTACTTTCCTCCTCATCTGGCTGGATGTAGTCTTTGTCAGCCACCTCGTCATCGAGTGGCGAATCACTGTCGCCTGTGAAGGTGTTCAGGGGAGCTTGTATTTCCTGCTCTGAGAGACCTCGACACGCCATGTCTGACTTGGGTCACTGCTGAGAGGTGAGTGAACGAGGTGCGGCCGAGCGTGGGTTATGCGGGGTCGCCGAGTGTCCCCGCCTGGTGGCAGATAGGGGAAGGTCGTCTGCACCTATGTACCCAAAATCAAGCGCAAAATTTGAAATTTGTGCAAATTATGAACCTTGCAATTGCGCGATGTACTGGTATGTCGCTGGGTGTAGCTGTGACAAAACATCACGACGTACCCATACGTCAACGGGACGCCTCGGGTTAATGGATGTGATTCCCACCTCTTATTGACTCCAGGCAGTTTATGCAGATACTGACTGTTTAGTGACAGAACAGACAGTAGAAGGTACTGTTAGTGTAGTTACAAAATTCAGCAGCAACTTATCACCACTTTCATGATGCCACTTTTAGTCCTGCCATCTCTGTCCCCACCATGCCCTGGCACATCCACACCACCAGACTCAGCGAGACAAGCCTCTGATGAATCTGATAGGAGTGAAATGAGGGCTTTGAACCCTAGCCTAAACACTTGAGGGGCTGTTCCCCCTTCCCTAGCCACTCAGCTTTGGATACATCCTTCCCAAAATAACCATCACTTAATCGTGTACAGCACAGTATCAGGGTAAGTTAAATTCCCCTTACAGGCCCCTTTTTACCATGATATCTTTGTTTGCTATTTCTTATCCCCAGTGATGATCAGAGTGTTATGTATGTTTTTAGTGGGGGGTACATTTTTCAAGAGGGCCAAAATAGGGACTTTGAGAAAAATTTGGAATTTCCTTCCCCACATTAGTTGAATAACAATGGTTCTTTTTGGACTAATTTGTATGGTACCATTCATGGATACATTAACCATGCAAAATGAGGGTCTACTGTAAGAGCAGATACAAACAGAATAAAAATGTCCATAGCAACTGTAGGCAAATGTATAACAAAGAAACAACAGTAGCAAGAGAAGATAAGCATAATGTCTTATGGGCTATTGATCCTGAGCCATGGGCCATATGTCTCAGGAGCAGTGAACCATGGGTCATGGGGACCATAAACCATAAAGGCCATGGGGCATGAGCCATAGAGGCCATAGTGTTATTAGAAGAAATGAAGGTGAAAGGGGTCCAACTGATTACATTACCTTTCATTTAGAAATGATTTGTTGGATTACTGTGAAATTCATTAAGCAGAAGTCAGGACTGGAACAGATGCATTTCTTAGTATACCTTATCTGGTACATTTTGTAGAGTATGCAGGTCAGAGAGTAAAAACAGAGTGGGAAGGATAACACCTTGGTTGAAGTAAGTTCAAACTGAATAAGCACATGGGAAAAAATTACAGAATTCTGCAGAACCTCCCATCAGCTTTCACCAGGGATGAAAGCTCAATCCTCTGAAGTCTGTGAATCCTCTGTCCTTCGCTTAGGCATCCAGGAAATGAAGATGAATGGTGTGTCCTTGTCAGAGGAACTAGGCTAGGCCAAGGACATATTAACTTAAGGGACAGAGCTCAGAAACATCCTGAGAACAGTGTCAGTACATCAGAAGAGCTTAGGAAACATCCAGGGAACACTGGAACCAATCTGCATTCAAAGAGAGAGGAAGGAATGTGAATGAATATGGATATGTCAAGGGGATGCAGGGGATAGGCAAGGGTGCAATGCAAGAATGCAACCAAGAATGCCAGACAAAGGAACAAGTGAAGCAGAAGGTGGAATGGAGTTGCAAGAAAGCAAAAGGTGGCCTGGAGATGCAAGAAAGCAGAAGGTGGCCTGGAGGTGCAAGAAAGCAAAAGGTGGCCAGGAACATCTACCTAAGAACTGGGGACCCAGAGACACCAGTCAGACCAAAGTAACCATAGCGCACGTAGGCAACACATCAACACTAGGCATCACGGAGACATCACAAGAAGTGGCCAGTATGTAGGCCAGGACTAAGAGGAACAAGAGCTCCAAAGCCACTGGCAGACCATGGGCAGAGATGTGCGGGAGTGAGACCCTGTCAAGGAGGACATAGGCCATCCCTAAGCAATGCACAACATTGCAACTAGCCAGTCCTCATTTGAGCTTTGAGTAAGCCACAATGGCAAACCAATTCCCTGGGAAAGGGCAGGAAGAAAACACTGACCATGAGAAGATAACTGCAGTAAGCCATTTCCCTTGCTAGGCAGCTCTTGAAAGAGTAACTGAACTACTAGAATGAGATAAGGATGGCAAAGAAGAAGGCTATCCCTCACCCTCCAAACCCTCCAGCCAAATCTGGCAGGAAAAGTATGAAGGAACACCACTCAGTATAGAAAAACTGGCTTGGACATTTGATAGGAAAGTGTGAAAGGAGAAAAAGAGACTATCATAGTGTAACTTGAAAAGAAAAAAATGAATTAGTACTGGTTATAAGATTTTTTTTTTCCCACCCCTTATTTGTCGTAAGTTTCTCCAGCCTATACTTGAAACTCTCAGTGGAAGGGCAGCAACTATATTACTAGGCAGTTTGTTCCATTCGTCTACTATATTGCCAAACCAATTTCTGCCTCTTTCCTTTTAGTAACAGAATTTATCTAGTTTGAAACCATTACTTCTAGTTCTATCCTGTGTGCTCACTTTAAGTACCTCAATTATGTTTCTCCTTACTCTATGCCTTTCTGGTGAGTGCAGATTTAGTCTTTTTAGTCTGTCTTCATATGAAAGGCTCTGAACATCGTGTATCATTTTTATCATTCTTCTTTTACATTTTCTGAGGAATTTATATCCATTCTGTAGTACAGACTTCAAAATTGCATGGCATAGTTTAAATGTGGCCTTACTAATGCTAGATAAAGTTGCAGTATTACTTTAGATGTCTTATTGTTCATGCATTGTGAATAAATCCTAGGACCCTATTTGCTGTATTTCTTGCATTAATATACGGTTGCCATGATTTGAGGTCTGTACTAACATAACTCCTAGATCTCTCGCATTCCAATTTACTAATTTCTTTGTTATCTAAGTTGGCTAAAAGTTGGCAAAGCTAGAAGCCAGGGAACACCAGGCATTAGCTATGAAGAGCAGAATTGGCTTGAACCACCATAAGTAAAGCATGAATCCTTTGTGTGTAAAGCAGTAAGTGAAACACACACACACACACACACACACACACACACACAGCCGACTAGCTGGAGCAAACGGACGTGTCTCAAACCACCTCTCAGCCATTGCTGCTGACCTTAAGTATTTTTCAGGAATTATGTTTGTCCTGTCTCCTTTGGCCTTGTCTAAAGTTTAAAGTATTATAAGTTAATATAGTGTACCAAAAATGTAAAGAGCTATTATCAGCAGGTAGACATGAATGTTTATAGGAAATAGGAATCTCGGAAACAGCTGTTTAACCCTTAAACCGCGGGGTTGTCAGAGGCGCGCCGTGCCCATCACGCGGGGATATTTGCGCTCTGACTGACTTTTTAAAAATATTTGCTAAAAATCAGTTATTAGTCCTAGAATATTATAATTACATATGCATATGGCACATACCTTCAGCTTTCTCCTGGGATGTTTTTTTTAGCACTCGTCGACTACCATACGACTTGTGGAGACTTATGAAGTTGGGTAACTAAGTCTCCACTTTACACTTCCCGACTTCCTGTAATATGAATACCACTGCCAGATATTAACACTAGAAACACTATTCAATGATTTCCAAGTAGTTTGGAATCCATACTCCAAAAAAAAAACACTGTGAGAGCAATGTAAAATACGAGCATGAACGAGCCTCCCACTCGTGCTAATTTGCCGTTGGTATTCTGTCAGTTCTTAC
Source organism: Birgus latro (assembly GCA_018397915.1). Classification (NCBI taxonomy): domain Eukaryota; kingdom Metazoa; phylum Arthropoda; class Malacostraca; order Decapoda; family Coenobitidae; genus Birgus; species Birgus latro. The sequence continues at coordinate 32,903 of JAGKTI010006147.1, read as the reverse complement.
TCGTATACACACTCACCCTTTATTTCTAGTACTTTATTACACTTATATATATCTACAGTCCTTTACCGCTTCCCACACGATGTTTAGTAGGGGTAGAGGTCACAGGGCCTTTTATAATGGGCGCAAAAGCAGCAGAAATGGAGGGGCGCGACTGCGACGTGATTTCACCGTGAAGGGCGAGAGCGAACTGAATGTACAATACGTTTCTCGGTAGCCAAGAGTTGAAAATGTCAGCTGCTAATGTATATGCTAAAAAATAAGTCGTAGGAAATCTAGACAATACATAATAAATTAGGTAGTTCCAGGTGAATATAAATATCACTCAGGCTTCTCCCTTCCTTTCTTATACTGTATACATTTATGTCACGAGAGTAGCTAATACGGCATATTTCGCGGGGGAAAAAAGCAGGGGAAATTAGCGAACGAGTGCAGGTTGGATGTTGCCAAGTGATAATTAGCCAATTTCAGGTGTATGGCACTATCAGTTACCTTATTTTATATATATATACATTATTTTGTATAAGAATAGGGCATAGGGCTCATTTCAATGGATGAAATCAGTGGAAAAATCCGGGGAAGATTTACTTAGCGCAGAGAGGCTGAGCAGACGACACGAGAGGGTAATGGAGGGGAGGTAGGGAGGGGAGTCTAGAATGGGGGAAAATGGCTAAATTGTCAACAATGGATGGGAGTACTGATGACATTAGCAGCTCTGACTATTGTTGGACATTGGCAGTGCTGATAGATGACACAAATCACCACCTGAAAGCCTGGGCGAATTAAAAAATATATAGAGTCATAAAAGTGACGCCCTGCAGTATGATCCATTGCACCCGACTGTCACGAAAGTGACGACCCTCGGTTTAGGAGTTACCTTTGGTACTGTAACCAACCTCAAACATGGCCGACAATGTAAACATCAAGGGACCTGAATTTCCAGGATTTGACAGTGAAATAAATGTGATGGATTTAGTTAAAACTGATTATGAGAATTAGTGTACTAGAAAAGAAAGTGGAGGATCTAGCATCAAGAAACATATCCGAAAATACCAAAAACTCTATACAGAGTCTGATACAGGCCAGTGAGACGGCAGACCAGGAGTTCGAGAATTTGAAATGAGAAAATATCGAATTAAGGAGAAAACTAGAAGAGAGCAGTAACAAAACGGAGAAGGTGAGTAGTGTGTTAGAAGAGCAAAAGGCAAAGTGGGCACATGTGGAAGAAGAACAGAAAGAAGCAGTTAGCTTAAGGGAAGTCATTCAGGAAGAAAGGAAAATGAACAAGAAAAGAATGGAAGAAAATGTAATGAAAATATTGAAGAAAAAAGAGAAAATAGTGAGAGAAACTATAGAAAGGAACAGATGTGTGGTAATATTTGGAAACAGGGGGGAGGAAGAAAAGTTTATATCTGTGAGACTAGAGAGAGACACAAATAAAGTGAGGAAAATATTGGGCAAGATCGATCCCAATGGAAACAAGTGGGAAAAAGAAATTGAGGAAGTAAGGAGGATGGGGCCATAAAAGAAAAGGGAAGCAAAACCAGAGTTAAGTTGTCATCAAAAAGTGTAGTATACAACATGTTCACTCACAGATGCTCACAGATGACTTCTGGAAGAAGCCTATTCTTAGGCTTGTGTCTCCAGCTCTGTATTTAAACTAATTTCTGCTTCTTGGGCAGTGTACTGGACGTACTGGCTTGATTCAATTTGTGCTTTATAATCAAATTTAATTTTCTGATTCATCCAAGTTCTATCCAGTCTCTTCTCAAAACTAATCACAGATTTCGCATTAACTGTTCAGTAGGTAGACAGTTCCAAGTGTTTACTACCCTATTACAAAAAGCATATTTCCTTATTTCTAGTTTTGACCTCCTAAAAAGCTTCTTGTTATGTCCTCTTGTACCTAAATACTCTTGCACCACAAGCATTTCTTCACATACACTTTTATCATATACTCCACATAGTATCTTGTATGTCTCCACCATGTCCCCTCGTTTCCTTCTATACACCAGTGTCGGTAAATCCAGCTTCACTAATCTTTCCTCATATGACAAATTTTTCAGAGTCGGGATCAGCCTTGTAGCCTGCCTCTGTACGTTTTCAATGGCTTCTATATCCATCATCTTAAATGGACACCATACCTGATTTGCATACTCCAGGTGTGGTCTTACCATAGCAGTGTATAATGCCCTAAACTTGGGTTCATCTAGTGTTACAAATGTTCTTCTAATAATTCCATTCAACCTGTTTGCTTTATTAATTTTTTCAGCCAGATGTTCCTCAAAATTTAGTTTACTGTCAATTAATACCCCCCAGTCTTTTTCAGAATTTACTTCCCGTAGTTCCCCCACATCCTATATTTAAACTGACATTCACTGATGTTTCCAATTCTCATAAAGCAACACTTCTGGGGATGAAACATGAGAAGCCATCTTTGTGACCAACTTTCCATTCTTTTTAGGTCATCTTGCATTCTCTCACAGTCTTCTTAGTTCTTGATTTCCTTGAAAAGTTTGGTATCATCTGCACATAAAAATATATTACTTGCTGTATCACCTCTTCCAAATCATTCACATATATCACGAACAAGAGCGGGCCCAAAACTGATCCCTGCGGAACACCACTCATAACATTCCACTCACCTGATTTTTCGCCTTTGACAGTTACACACTGCCTCCTCCCACATAAAAAGGATTCAGTCCAATCAAGAAAATCCCCACTAATATTGTAGCTTCTTAGCTTTAAAAGTAACCTTCTGTGAGGAACTGTATCGAAAGCTTTCTTCAGATCACAATACACCACATCTACTGCACAACCTTTATCCAGCGACTCTGTCCACTTATCCAGTACACCAATTAACTACAGCAGAGTTGACCTTCCTGATAAGAAACGGTATTATTTTTTACTGAATAAGTTGTTATCTAGCATATGCTTCATCATTCTCTCCCTTATTAGTGTTCCCATGACTTTACATAACACACTCGTGAGACTGACTGGTCTGAGTTGCTGGGGTTCTGAATTCAAATGCGGATGGATGTACTGGCTAAGGCTGTCCTGTTTTGGCCATTTAAATTGAAATATTATAACATGACGTTCAGAAAAGATAAACAATCGAAGAAGGTGTCATTTAGAAGACAGTAGTGGAAACTGTTTGGAGTACAGTAAAATAAGAAAAGAAATAACAAGGAGTGACATGGCATCTGGTGGCAGTGGAGGGGCTGGTGAGCAGTTGGTGGATGGTAAAGGTAAACAAACCAAGATATTTAAATGTGGAGTTTGCAAGACCAAAGTAAGTAACAAGGATCAAGCTCTTATGTGTAATTTATGTGGATTATGGCATCACATTTCCTGTGAGAATGTAGACAAGACTACTTATAAGTTTCTTGTGGAAAATCACACACACACACTGTTCACTGGTATTGCTTAAAATGCAACATTGTGGCTGAGAAGATATTATCGCATGTTACTGAGTTGACAAAGGGGCAGGATAAACTGGAAGAGAGGATGGATGTACTAGAGTGAGGAACACAGATAAAGTTGAAGGAAGTGGAAAAAGAAATAAATGACATAAGAGGAAAAATATGTGAAGTCAGGAGGAATTACGTAGTGAGGTAAAAGATGACCTGGTGCAGTCATACAGGGATGTATTACAAGGGGAAGCCCCAAAATTGAGTAAGGTGAATGGGGAAATAAGTGAAAAGATCCAAGAAATGGTGCAGGAGACAGCTAGTCAGGTGCAAGACAGGCTACAAAGAGTGAATAATATAATATTGCATGGAGTACCTGAGGAGGTAAGTGGCTGTAAGTTAGAAATTAGAGAAGAGAAGGAAAGGCATGATAAGACAATATTGAAGGAGTTTTGTAATGCAATGAGTTTGACTTGTTATGATAGTGACATTCAAGAAGTAAGAAGGACTGGAAAATTTGTAGGAGGAATTACCAGCGTGAGGGAAAAGGATGAAGGATCAACAGTTAAACCTAGACCACTGACTGTGACCATTGAAGGAGGTTTGAAGATGAGGATGTACAAATTAAAGAATGCTGAAGAGCCAATATTTAGAAAAGTGGGAGTGCATCATGACATGTTTAGGGAGGAGCGTGAAAGAGATAAGCAATTGAGAAAGGAGGCAAAAGAGAAGAATGAAAAAGAGAAAAGTTTGGGAAACTTTGATGTGGTGAGAGGAAGTCCATGGAAAAGGTTTATACTGAGAGTGGACAGAAGAGGAGAGAGAGACATACAGTAAAAAAGAAACTGAATCATGGTGATATTGTAAGGTTTCTGAAGAGGATTTGTATAATGTTTAGCAATGCGGATACTTTTTCTACTGATAAAATCAGCGAACTTGAGGCTAGATTAAGAGATGTGTCTGAAAACCACATGTAATAGCTCTTCTGGAAGTGAAACCAAAATTTTATAGATTTGAAAAAAAGTATTGTAGAATATCATGTAAAGGGTTACGAAGTGTTTGGAAAAAATTTGTCAGAAGTTAACAGTGGGAGAGGCTTGTTAATGTATGTTGAAAATGGGGTGCCCTACACTGTTGAGGATGGTGATGATGATTTCTGTGAATATTTGAGTATAACCATAAAAGGGGTAGAAGATGTGTTGTTTACTGCATTATATAGAAGTCCAAATAGCAGTGATGAGAATAACAGCAAATTACTAAATTTGCTGCAGAGAATTAATGAACACTGTACAAAACATAATATAGTTGTGGGAGATTTTAACTTGCCTGATGGTGATTGGAGTAAATATACAACAGGCATTGAGGATCAGTTCAGTTATAGGTTTATTGAAAAGGTAAGAGACTGTTACTTTACACAACATATTCAGGAAATAACTAGGTTTAGGGGAACTGAGAAGGGAAGTGTGCTTGATATCTAGCTCACTGATGATGACCGAATGGTGAAGGACATAGAAGTGAATAGTCCCTTGGGAAAAAGTGATCATGCATGCATTGTTTTCCAGTGTGATGTTGTACCCCAGCCAAGAAAGACAAAGAGGAAAGTGCATTTATATGCAGTGCGTCCCTGCGTGCAAGGCCTGGGGGGGCTGGGTTTACGATAGAAGAGTTGAGAGGTGGGATGGGACTGGAGTGTATTGGTGTTGTGATGAGGAGAGGTAGGCTGAGGTGGTTTGGACATGTGGAGAGGATGGGGGATGATAATTGGGTACAGAGGGTGAGAAGTGTTAATATTGGGGGAGGGGTTGGGAGGGGTAGACCGAGAAAGACATGGGACAAGGTCATTAAATGTGACTTAAGGGTTAAGGGACTGAATAGGGAGGCTGCCAGAGATTGAGCAGCATGGAGAGCCGCCATTAGGTGACCAAGGCCGACACATGCAAGCATGTTGGAGCCTTCAAAAACGAACGAACGAACGAGCCGATTATGCAGCCATGAAAGAAAAGTTGTGTACAGACTGGAAGGAACACTTGAACGCTGAAGATGTGGATGAGATGCGGAATAGATTTGCAACTAAATTTAAAAAAGCGATAGATGATCACATACCATGCAAAATTTCCAAGAAGGATGTGAATTAGGAAGAAATGTGAATAGAGACTTACCAATGAATAGAAGACTTCAGACCAAGATTAAGAAAAAGCAAAGGTTATGGGAAAGATTGAGGAAAATGAAAGAGAGAAATAATACAGGAGGGAGGGAATATTTGGAAGTGCAAAATGAGTACGGACAAATAAATAACCAATTGAGGAAAGAAACAAGAAGAGAGATTAAAGCGAGAGAAAATATCATAGCTCATAATGTAAAAAGTAACCCCAAAATTTTGGAAATATGTTTAATCCAAAATAAAGGCTAATCCGGGGGTAGCAGAACTTTATGTGGAAGGAAATAGGAACAAGAAAACAATAAATGATAAGGAGAAAGCCGAAGTATTTACAAAGTTCTTTGCTTCAGTGTTTACAAATGAGGCACCAGGGGAATTACCAGAGATAGAAATAAAACCAGCACCAGTATTGTCAATTATGGATATATCAAGGAGAGATATACATGAGGCATTGAAGAAACTGAAAAGGAACAAATCCCCAGGTCCAGATGGATTCCACCCAAGAGTGATAATAGAGGTAGCTGAAGTTCTCCTGGAACCACTTTGGATTATTTTTAACTTCTCACTGAGACAATGTCAAGTCCCCAAGAACTGGAAAATGGCAAATATCACAGCCATATTTAAAAAGGGCGATAAGTGACCTGGAAACTGAGTAAAGAGGCAGGGGATGGAAAATATTATAGTAAGAAAAGATTTGAATGCAGAAGAAAGAGAAGTTTTAAAATCTTTGAAGGAGCAAGGGGAAAAAAATGACAGGCAGACAGAGGAAGAATGTAAAACCTTCTTTTGGAGAGCGATGGATATGAAAGTAAGGAAGTGGTACCGACGGAGAGAGGGAGAGAAGAGGGAATAAAGAATAACGAAAAAAGTTTGAAAGTGGCATATACTAATGTACTAATGTGGATGGTTTAATATCGGCAAGGTTAGAAATCAACAATTTCTTGAGGGTACATGAACCAGATGTTATGTGCTTTGTAGAGACTAAGTTAGAAGAGGATATTGATATCCATATGGGAGATGGTAAATACAAACTGTGGAGAAGAGACAGAAAAGAAAAACTGGGAGGAGGAGTGATGATTGTAGTGAAGAGCAACATAAGTGTGGATACTGTGGAAATGGGAGAGGGTAGGGCTGAAGTGATTAATATGAAATTAGTAACTGGAGAAAATGGCAAGAGAGATAGGGTAGTAGTAATGTTCCCTCTAAGACAAGAGCATGGTATGATGATGAATACCAGGAAATGTTGTCAGACATGGATAGTTATCTACAGAAAGTGATTGAGAAATGCAACAATATAATTCTAATGGGTGATTTTAATAGTAAAGAGGTGAACCGGGAGGAATGGGATTCAGGAGGCAATGAAGATTCGCTGGGCACTATATTGTTAAATATATCTGTGAATAATGTAATGACCCAGTGGGGCAAAGAAGAGACGTGATTCCGAGGTGACAACACACCGGCAGGAGTAGATTTACTGCTAACTAGAGAACCCGACGTAATTGAATTGTTGAAATATCAGTGTCCTATAGGAAAAAGTGATCATGTGGTCATTTAGTTCCAGATGATAATAGGGAACATGGTGCCAAGACCCGAGCTTTATAGGCAGGGAAGATACAACTATGGGAAAGCAGACGTTACAGGATTGAGAAAATTTTTCGAAAATGCTGATTGGAGAAAATTCAAACGAGAGATACAGAACCTCAATAATTTGGGAGTGGAAAAATGTGTGCCTAGAGTAAGTGGGAAAGAAAACAGGAAAAAGGAGTGGTTTAACAGAAGGTGTATGATTGCAAAAAACAAGAGAGGGATATGGTGTGGAACAAATGGAGAATGAGAGGTAATAACAAAACAAAGGAAGAATATATAAAAGAATTAGGAATGAATATACAAGAATACGTAGAGAGGAAGAAAGGAATTCCAAAAAAGGTATATTTGACAAATGCAAGGAATAACCCAAATTCTTTTATAATGAGAAAAAAATTATTTGTTTTTTTATAATTGCCTGCCATCAGAATGTAATAGGGAAATTTTTGAATTGATTTTAATTTTTAGTGATTGATATATCTATCTGTCTATCTATTGCCAGATGCCATAATCCTGTAAGAGGTGGCCATTTGACTTTCAGTTATTTGTTTTACAGGGAGGGGCACTAACCTTCCACCAACCCACTTGCTCACACGTAGGGAGCACGTATGGTTTGGTTATGTGGTTACCACCCAGCGTTGTAAATGGTTTCTTAGCTCACAGGAAACCATTTGGCTTGTCACTCAATATAAAGCCACCTGTAAAGGAAAGAAATGCAATAAGAAGTGACAGGAAAGATGGGAGAAATAGGAAGAGGGGAGGGCAGGCACAGAAAAAGAATGATAAAGGCTAAGGAAGAAGTAGGCAGCACTACATCAAGTGAGTGGATGATGGTCCCCACCACCTACAATATATCTATCTATCTATCTATTACCAGATGCCTCAATCCCGCACGGGGTTGCCACAAACAAATCGCCTCCATGTCGCTCTGTCCTCCGCCATTTCACCACCCGGCTCCCAACTCACACCTCCCTCTCTCATGTACCTCTCCACTCCATCCCTCCTTCTCATCCTAGGCCTCCCCCTCCCTCTCGCTCCCTCCACCTCACTCACATACACTCTCCTCGTCAGTCTTTCACTCTCCATCCTCTCCACGTGCCCAAACGACCTTAACATGTTTCTCCTAAGACTTTCTATCACGTCCAAAACCATACCACAATGCTCTTTCACGTCCTCATTTATTAGTCTGTCTCTCCATGTGACTCCAGATGCTCCTTTCAAATAACTCATTTCCACTGCTCTCACTCTTGACTTCTGTCCTTCCAACAGGGTCCAAGCTTCACTTCCATATGTCAGAGTTGGTATCACAATACTGTCATGTAACAACTTTTTCACTTCCATGCTCACCTCCCTGCTTCTTATTACTGCTTTCAACGAACCAGCAACCTTCCTTCCCTGCTGCACCCTTTCAAGCACTTCACCCTCCAGACTTCCATCCTTACTCATCACACTACCCAAATACTTAATGCACTCACATTCTCCATATCCTCCCCATCCAATCTCACTGTACATTCACTGGCTTCACTTCTCTCGAAGACCATCACTTTACTCTTCCCTACATTCACCTTTAGATTCTGTTTCTTACACTCTCTCCCAAACTCATCTACCAAGCCTTGCAGCTCCCCTTCGTCTTAGCTCAACAACGGTAGACCAGCATGCTCTCCAATACAAGTTTCTCCAACTATCAACACCAAACTACATACGCGCTACACACTACACTTCCTTTCCAAATTTTTTAAAAAATGGCTAATGAAAATCGTGCCTCGGAGTCCCCGGGGGGGGGGACCATAAATGCCCCCACCATCCGCCCTTCTCCCGGTGATGACTCTCGGAGCTGCCCGGAACCACTGTCTGACTCACTCGTTCTTCATTTCTGTAACATTTGTGGCCTTTCCTCTAACTTTCACTCTGTTGAGCACCACCTCTTCTCCTCTAAACCTCACATTCTTTTTCTTTCTGAGACTCAGCTGTCTGAGACAACTGACAGCAAACCCTTTTCTGTATCCTCCTACTTTCTCTATTCTCATTTCAAAGCCAAAGGTGGCTGTTGTGTATATATGTAAGCAACGATCTATCTTGCACTCGTGTTCCTGAACTTGATTCTTCTGAATTCTCTACTCTCTGGCTTCGTCTTTCCTGTCATTCTCTGACTAAATATATCTGTGATGTTTACTTATCTCCTGATTCTACTGACTATCAAAAATTCTTTGACTATCTTACTTCTACGTTGGAACACATTCTATCCATTTCTCCTTTCTCTGAAATCTCCATTTTAGGAGATTTCAATGTTCACCACCACCTTTGGCTCTCCTCTCCTTTCACTGATCAACCTGATGAACAAGCCTACATCTTTTCTATCCTTAATGACCTAGAGCAGCTTGTACAGCACCCTACCCGTATCCCTGACCGCCTTGGAGAGAGTTCCAACATACTTGACCTTTTCCTAACAACTAATCCTTCTGCTTATACTGTTAATCTTTTCTCTCCGTTGGGCTCCTCCGATCATAACCTTATTACCTTAACCTGTCCTATTGCTCCAGTACGGCCTGTGGACCCTCCAAAGAAACGCCGCCTGTGGCACTTTGGAGCTGCAGATTGGGAGGCCCTCAGGCAGTACTTCTTTGATTTTCCTTGGAATGATTATTGCTTCCATGGCCGGGAGCCGTCTGAGTGTGCCTTGCGCATTACGGAGGTTATTCTCTCGGGCATGGAAGCATACATTCCTTTTTCATATCCTCTGACTAATGCAAGAAAGCCTTGGTTTAATCACGCTTGTTCTAATGCTGTCCGCAACAGAGAGAGGGCCTTTAAAAGGTACCGGAGCCAACCCACCCCTGAATCACATCTTTTTTATATTTCTGCCCGGAATCGTGCTAAGTCTGTTCTTCGCTCTGCTAAAAATAATTTCATCCGTGCTAAATGTTCCCAACTCTCCAACTCGAATTCTTCTCGCTCCTTTTGGCACCTTGCCAAAAACCTTTCTAACAACTTTACCTCATCATCCTTCCCTCCTCTTTTCTACTCTGATGGCTCTGTAGCTATTTCTTCTACTGATAAAGCAGATCTCTTTGCTCAGACTTTCTCCTCCAATTCTACCTTAGACGATTCCGGTGCTGTTCCTCCATCACTTCCCCCCTCAGACTTCCTCATGACTGGCATTAAAATTTCTTCAGCTGATGTATTTTCTGCCATCACTGGCCTCAATATTAACAAGGCATATGGGCCTGATGGAGTCCCTCCTGTTGTCCTCAAAAACTGTGCTTCTGTGCTTACACCCTGCCTAGGTAAACTCTTTCGCCTTTGTCTCTCAACTTGTACCTTTCCTTCTTGCTGGAAGTTTGCTCTCATTCAGCCAGTCCCAAAGAAGGGTGACCATTCCCAACCCTCTAACTATCGTCCAATTGCTTTAACATCCTGTGTATCAAAAGTTTTCGAATCAGTTCTTAACAGAAAAATTTTAAAGCATCTTTCCTGTCACAACCTTCTTTCTGATCGTCAGTATGGGTTCCGTCAGGGACGCTCCACTGGCGATCTTCTCACCTACCTTTCAGACTCCTGGTCATCCTCCTTTCGGGACTTTGGCGAAAGCTTTGCCATTGCACTTGACATCTCAAAGGCTTTCGATCGAGTCTGGCATAAATCTTTGATTTCCAAACTGCCCTCTTACGGTTTCTATCCTTCTATCTGTGCCTTCATCTCTAGCTTCCTTTCTGGTCGTTCTATAGCTGCTGTTGTAGACGGCCATCGTTCTTCTCCTAGACCTATCAACAGTGGTGTTCCTCAGGGCTCTGTCCTATCACCAACTCTCTTTCTTTTATTCATCAATGACCTTCTAAGCTGTACATCTAACCCTATCCACTCATATGCTGATGATTCCACCCTTCACCTTTCCATTCGATTTCCGCAACGTCCATCTCAGCAGTTACTTCAGCAAACAAGGGATGAGGCTATGGCACACCTAATGTCTGACTTGGCTCATATCTCTGATTGGGGTAAAAATAATCTTGTTATTTTTAATGCATCAAAAACTCAGTTCTTACACTTATCAACCCGACAAAATCTTCCTCAGGATTACCCACTAATGTTTAATAATGTCCAGCTCAGTCCTGCATCATCCTTGAACATGCTAGGGGTTTCATTCTCTCGGGATTTGTCTTGGAAAGAACATATTACATCTCTTGTGAAATCTGCTTCCAAGAGATTAGGTGTGCTGGGCCGACTCCGA
>JAGKTI010006146.1:29936-41836 GCA_018397915.1 Birgus latro | reverse complement strand
TGCTGGACAGAATTACAGCAATGGCAAATTCATACTTGGGGGCGATTCAGAAAATCTAAATAATTCTTATACCTGTGGATGCCCAGCGCGAGATAAAAGACAAGCCCATTAACCACGGTACCCAAATGAGATATGAAACGATTATAAATGGCAGATACAGTCAGAACTAATGACACAATAGAATGTTTGCACACACACACACACACACACACACACACACACACACACACACACACACACACACACACACACACAAATTGGTAAACTACAGAAAAATGCCTGTTTCCAATTCTGGACGAACTATGCAAGGACCGACACTACACTGAGGCTACTCTGCTTCAGGTTAACCTATATGAGCCCAGTGCCCTCAATATAGGACGGAACTGGGCATTTTCCAGAGTTAATAAAGAAGGGAACCCCGGGGTAGGGACTCACGAGCTTCGCCATTATGAGCCGATAGGCGGAGGTCAGTACGCTTAATACCCTTCCTGCACAATCCCTCACACAGGAACCCTGGGAAGTAATGGGTTAACGCTGGCCAGGAAAACACCCGACAGAACCTGTGCAAGAATACTTCAGCAAAACCAGAACAAATAAGGAATGTGGAAGGACAGTATTAAGAATTCAAAGATAATATACAGATTCTGATGTACATGAATGTTCTGTATAATTTTATTCCGTCTGTAAAATAAAGTCCGACTACCTGTACAATTTTTTTTTTTCAATCGTGATGTCATTAACATCACGCATACTAACCAAAACCTGAACTCACTACTTCGTTAGTTTGTAAATATCATTCATTTATTCATTACATAAAAAAATCTCGCAAACCATTTGTTTTATCATAATGTCACTTATGTTATGCGTTTTAAAACCTTCTTGCCCGTGAACCTGTTACCATCATATTAAATAAGTATTTTCATTTACTCAGTTTTACCAAATGCAGTATGTAATGTCGCCCAGGTGTCCTGTTGCCTAATTAGCTGTTGTGCATTTGTTCTGTCGCGCAAGTGGTTGTTGCTCAGTTATCTTATCGCCAGGCTGGCTTTCGCCAAGTTGATCCCGAACCCCAAAATTAACCCCTTCATTACTAGAGATGTGTCGTAAGTTTAGTAAAATCATCTAAAGTTTGCAAGAATAAAAGCAAAATAATTCATCAGGTAGAAGAGGTTAAACAGAAAAGAGTGCAGGTCGTCGGCAGCGAAGGATTAAATCAGGAAGGTTATCCCAGAGTTAAAGGTTGTTTTCATGAAAGGTTGAAAACATCAGTTAATCCCATGAATTCGGTGAGCTACTATACTGTTTTAGTACTGCTACCACGGATGTTTTTATTCAACTTAAACAATATCTGTGCACTGAATGTGTTAGTGAAAGCTGCATTGAACACCACAGTTTTGTAAAATCTCTTTTCAGCTGAACGGAATTATTTGAAGTAACGAGAGCCAAATAAAAAGTACATCATACAGAAGTGCTTATTCCCAGCATTGCTTTGGTTCCCTCTCACAGAATAGTCTGTCTTACATAATTTAGTAAATCGATCTTGTTCACCGATATTAAATTACGGGGTCGTTTTCAGTGTGGCTTTGGGGATTCCACAACACATAATCATCACTTTACATTTCCTTTTCTTTTTGTCATTTTCATTTGTAATAACAGAACAGAGGAAGGAAAATCAAACGAATAAAAAACTAGAATGGCACTCAGTAGAGCGCATACCCCCGCCAAGGCGCAACATGCAGCTGGAAAAAGACTACCCCCCTATAAAAGCATATTTATATCCGGTAGATCCGGCATTTTATATGGATCCGCGCCAAACTGTACACATTCGTAGATACCGCGCCAAACTGTACACATACGTAGATACCGCGCCAAACTGTACACATTCGTAGATACCGCGCCAAACTGTACACATTCGTAGATACCGCGCCAAACTGTACACATTCGTAGATTCCAACATCCTAAACAAGCCTGATTTTTTCCATAAAGATCCATGCAATATTCACAGAAAAATTTACGAAAATGTCGAAAAACGCCCTATCTCGCAGTGTTAAAGAAAGTGAAATAAAAAATATCTGGATCCGCACCTTTATTCGGATCCGCACCAAAATTTAATGGAGTCTATTCTGGGTCAAGGCCCATTCTTCTACCAAGTTTCGTGGAAATCCAGCTAGTAGTTTTTGTGTAATCTTGTGCACAAACAAACAAACAAACGGACAGAGGTGAAAATATAACCTCCTTGACGGAGGTAATAATCCATACACCAGATTACTGGCGTCCTCCATTCATAAAAAATCTATAACAGTTGGACTACAACAGCTGTGGGTTTTAGTTTGAGGGGAAACAGCTCTTGGGAAGCAAGTTCCAGAGAGATGCAGTTCGGGGAATAAAAGAATTCTGATAGGCAGAAATTCTGCATTATGGCTGTGTGACAATCCAGTCATGAGTGCTACCAGATGCCCGTATAGAACGAGGGAAGGAATGGAGAGGTGGCACAATGGACGCCACTTCGTCTGAGCATTTGCCATAGAAGTATCTATAAAACAATGCAAGGGAAGCAGCATTCCTTCTTACTTGTAGGGGAGGTAGTTTATTTGTAATATCATGGTTACTAATAATTCCAACAGCTTTGTTCTGAATTTTGCCTAGTTGTTTTAGTGCAACCTCTCCTCATCCATTCCACAAGGGTGAGCAATATTTTACCTGAGAGTGCGCATGTCTCTTATAAATTATAGCTAACTGCTCGTCAGTGAAGAAGTTACGGACTCTGTACAATACTCCGAGTTTCTTTGAGGCGGTTTAAGCAAGTGATTTGACATGAGAGGTCCAGCTGAGGGCACTGTTAAGTGAAACACAGAGAATTTCAATACTTTTGGAGATAGGAATATTAGTAGCACTGAAGGTAATATAAGAATCTGGCATTATCTATTAGTAAATTGTATATATTTGGTTTTACTAGCATTAAATGAGACAAGGTTATTTTGTCCCCATTCAGTGATCTTAGATAAGTCTTGATTTATGGAGATGGCTGCACTGAGTTGAGAGTTAGAGATATTAAACTTTGTAAATGGGTGTTTGAATGTGAATGAACTGTGAATTGAGTCATCTGCATATGAATAGATGGGATAGAGGGTGACAGATAAGAGATCATTAATATGGACTACGAATAGGGTTAGCGCCAGAACTGATCCTTCTGGCACGTCAGCGTAATTGGGTGGAAACTGGAATATACATCATCTACTTTTACTCTTATTATTCTCCCGCTGAGATACAAGCAAAGCAGAGCAAACGACGTTAGTCCATAGCAAGGGAGTTTGGATAGCAGGAAATAGTGCCACACTCTGTCGAAAGCTTTAGAAATATCAAGGGCTGCTGCATGGATTTCTTTATGTTGGTCAGTTGATTGATGGATGGTATGAGTCAGGAAATTAAGTATGTCAATGGTGGATCTTTCGTGCCGAAAACCATATTGTCTATCACTAATTAAGTTGTTGGATTCAAGGTCTTTAACTATGTGCTTCTTAATTACAATTTCAAATACTTTACCAAGAGAAGACGTGATAGCTATTGGTCTGTAATTCAGAGGAACTTCCTTTCTTTAGAAATGGGTGGATTCCATGAATTAGGGAATGAAGAAGTACGTATGCAAAGTCTGAATAATTTAGCTAAAACAGAGGCAAGTTCTGGGGGGCACTATCTCAAAACAATTGGAGGAATTCCATGTGGGCCTGGAGCTTTGTTGGGTGGTAAATTGTAAATTGTCTAGGATGGATTTTACGTATCTAGCCTGTATTTGAAGTGGAACAATTTTGGAAGAGTCAAGTTCTGGTACAGGGATGTTCTGGCTGCCATCCTCTAAGGTAGAATTTCTGCCAAATGTAGTGGCAAGAATATTCGCCTTACCACGCGGGTCATTTGTAATGTTACCATCTGAAGACTTAAGTGGGGGAATGGGTGGTGACTTTTTAAAGTTATTATCGAATGAACTGAGAGTTGACCGAAATATTCTATTGTCATTAGGACTGTTAAGTAGTTCTGATGTTTGTTTTGAAGAAAATTGGATTTAGCGAGATTTATTACTGCCTTGGCGTGGTTGCCAGCAATTTCATATTGACAGAGTGATTCAGATGTTTTTTTTTATTTTTTAGTAAGAGTTATATGCTAATGACTTGAGTCGTTGCTCTGGAACAATTACTATCAAACCATTTTGGAGAGTTCAATCTTTTAGTGAACTGTTGACTTGGTACGAATAAATCCATACCAGCTAGTATTAAGTCAGTAATGTAGGACTGGGTAGAACTGATATCACTAGAGAAAAAAGACTGCCATGGAATGTCAGCAAGATTATTTCTAAATCCATCCCAGTTTTTCCTGTCAAAGTGACATCGAGTCATCCTGACAGGTTCAGAGCAGGGAGGTTTGGGGGAGGCCTTGATGAGAGTGTGGTTGAAGGATCCAAGTGGTGATAGTACTTCTGTCATGTTTTGATCTGGATTATTTGTCTGGAATAGATCCAAGAGATGGGTGTTATAGTCAGGATTATCCGGTATTCTGGTTGGTTGCTTTACCAATTGCATGAGATTAAACAATTCTGCAAACAGCTCACACCCTAGACCAGCATCGTCTATCCTGGCAGAGTGCACTAACCATTCTACATTATGTACATTAAAATCACCCAAAATGGTCATTTTGGTGCTAAGGATAAGGTTAAAGTTACTCATCTGTGTGGATATGGAGTCAAATTCACTGGGTTCTGAAGAAGCATTAGGGGAGTAATAGACTACACAGATACATTTGGTAATATACATTTGGTAATATTTAGATAAAGTAGTTTATAGAGTGAGTAATCAAAATTAGTTGAAGTGTAGTTTAAAACAGTGTCAACTGCATATTCAGATTTGATATAACAACAGTTGCCACCCTTGTTATGGAAGTTTCTGCAGAGATGGTAACCATGTAAACAAAATGGGGACATTCTGGTAGACGGAGAGATTTGGGGTTCTGTGAGGAACAGGGCTAGAGGGGATACGGGTTGTAGGAAAAAGTGAACTGAATTCAAATTGGTACTGAGACCACGGATATTAGTGAAGAATAAAGCCACACCTGCACATCTCATCTTCACTGAGGAGCATAAACGGAATTTGCAACAGTCGCTGCCGACACAGTCGGTTGATAGCGGCCGGGAAGATCCTGCACTGCCAGCCCTACCCAGCCGGTGGTGGTAATCTGAGATCTCACCTCGTTTGCTGATATTAATGCAGTGGCCATTGCTAAGAGAGAATAGAAATAGGTGTGATATCTTATGGGCATGTAGTATGGTGTAGACAGTTGAAGGCAGAGATATAAAGACAGCATGCTGACTGACCTACTCTCTGTGTAAGTGAAAGCACTGAAAATGTTCAACAAAGGGAAATGGGCAGGATCAGGTCCTGAGGGCTGGTGAAAGGGGAGCCCTAGCTCTCCCTGTCACCAGCTTGCCATCCATCTCGGGAGTACCACCCTGTCTGACTGGTGCTACAGTCTGCTCCCTTATTATGCACATTACACCTCAATATCCTCTCGAACGTTGTTATGCAAACTTTGTTAATAATAATATGTAAATAGTATACAAAAGAAAGCTAAGGTGCAATATACAGAAAAAACTGTTAAGGAAGGGATGTTACGAAATATCGTGTGCCATCTACAGTAGGGGTGTTCATGATTTAATTCATTACCATCTCCCTTTGCTCACTTTTGACAATGTTTCAGTAGCTTGGAAAGTAGGCTAGCATATTCTTCTGAGCTTTCTTCCCTAACTATATGCACCTAACTACATACACACAGAAGAGCCCTTTTCCTAGCGATCACCAAATGAGATGCCTTGCACCTACGTTCGATACAGTTTCTATTCGTTTCTTGCCAAATTCACAGTCTTTCCTCCAGTTTCAGCCCTGTTGAATACTGCGTCACCCTCTCTAAAGCACACCCTCATTTCCTCACCCAGACTCAGCTCTCTTTGATGAATGATGACAGATCCCTTTCTGTATCGTCATGCTTTCCATTTACTCATCTCAAAACCTAAAGTGGCAGTTGTGTATATGTAAACAATAGCTTAACATGTGTTCATGTTCCTGAGCTTGAATCATTTGAATTCTATGCACTCTAACTTCATCTATCCTGTCACTGTCATACAAGAAATAAAATATATTCAAATCCTCACATTACTCTCTGTGCCTTGCTGTGGTGAGGCACTGTCAGCTGTATGGGCACATCGACTCACTGCAGCGGATGGCTCTGCAGGTTTGGTTTTTTACCTTCAGTTATTGGATCTGCTGGGGTAGCACAGCAACAACAACAATTTATCCCTTAATTCTACCTGAGTGGAGAGGTATATGAGAGTGGAGAGGTATATGAGAGTGGAGAGGTATATGAGAGAGGGGGGTGTGAGTTGGGAGCGAGGTAGTGAAATGGCAGGGGACAGAGTGACATGGAGGCGATTTGTTTGTGGCCACCCCGTGCGGGATTGAGGCGTCTGGCAATAGATAGATAGATAGAATTCTACCGGTTCAACTTACAAACTAGAACACATTAGTGTACTTCCAAATCTCCCTTTTCTGGATTTAGGTATTCACCACCACCTATGACTCTCCTCTCCATTCAGTTATCATGTCAACATGGTGGTCAGTAGCCATAGAGATTTAAATTTCGAAAATCATTATCAGTATTAGCTACAATGGGTTGAGTGGGTGGGTGGATTGTTGGGGTGGGCAAGAGAATGGGGTGGGTGGGCACTGGGCAGGGTGGGTGGGTGTGGTGGGGTGATGTGGTTGGATGAGTAAGTGGGCAAAATGGATGGATGAGTAGGGGTGATTGGATGTGTAGGGATGGTAGGTGGGCAGGGTAGGTGGGTGAGTAAAGGGAAAATAGGCCCATGGAGGCTCGGTCCACAGTAGGAATAGGTGCACAGGGACTAGATCCATGGTAGGAATAGATGCATGGTTACTACATCCATGGTAAAATTAGGTGCAGGGGGACTAGATCCATGGTAGGAATAGGTGTATGGGGGCTAGGTCCATGGCAGGAATAGATGCATGGGTACTACATCCATGGTAAGAATAGGTCCATGGGGACTAGGTCCATGGTAGGAATAGGTGCATGGGGACTAGGTCCATTTTTTTATGCAAGAAAGAAGGAACCAAAGACAAGGAGTCCGCAAAATTGTTCCCTCCAAGAAAAAACAAAAACAAGAGGACAGAGGGGCAAATTCAAGATCAATTCCTTTCGAGATGTTTGACCACACCGCATTTGAAAGATCGAAGATCATGGGCAGTAGGAAATACAGATATAGTAAGACAGTTCCAGAGTTGACCTGTTGCATACGTGAAGAACTGGGAGTAACAGTTATCTCTTATAGTAGAGAGTTGGACAGAAAAGGGATGAGAGTTTGTTGCTAGATGGGTGCTATGCACCTGCCGCAGTGGTGGAGGGATGAAAGCAAAAATTTCAAAGGAGCAGTGACCACTGAAGTAGCAACAGAAAAAGATAAAGATGCAAGAGTGCGGTGAAGAAAAAGAGGCTGAAGAGTGCCAGTGAGAGGAGGAGAGTTCATGAAACAAAAAGCCTTTGACTCCAACTTGAGAAGAGCTGTATGGTGGGGAGCTTCCCCATACATGAGAGTTGTACGCCACACAGGGGCAAATAAAACCTCTGTACAAAGTCAACAACTGTGCAGGGGTAAAGACGGCACAGATTTGCTTAACGCACCTAATTTCTTGGAGGCAGATTTTACAAGAAAGATAATATGATCATTCGAAGATAAATCCCAGGGGAATGAAACCTCTGGTATGTTTAATGAATATGCAGGATTCAGTTGAATATTGTCAGAAAGTAATGGGTAGCCCTGCGGAAGATTTTGACAGGTTGAAATATGTAAGAAATGAGTTTTTGCTGCATTAAAAACAACATGAAAACTTTTATCCCAGTCAGAGACATAAGTCTAGTCAGACATTAGGCGTGCTGTAGCCTCATCCCTTGTTTGTTTAAGTAACTGCTGAGATGGACACTGTGGGAAGTGAATGGAAAGGTGAAGGGTGGAATCATCAGCTTATGAGTGGATAGGGTTACTTGTTCACCTTAGAAGGTCACTGATGAATAGAAGAGAGTTGGTGATAGGACAGAGCCCTGAGGAACACCACTATTCACAGCTCTAGGAGAATAATGGCTGTCTACAACAGCAGCTATAAATGTAGATTGACCAGAAAGGAAGTTAGAGATGAAGGCACAGATAGAAGGATAGAAACTGTCAGAGGGCAGTTTGGAAATAAAAGATTAATCCCAGATTCGACTGAAAGCCTTTGGGTTGTCAAGTGCAATGGAAAAGCTTTTGTCAAAGCCCGAAAGTTGGATGCCCATGAATCTGAAAGGTAGGTGAGAAGATCGCCATTGGAGCGTCTCTGGTGGAACCTATACCGACGATCGGCAAGAAGGTCGTGGTAGGATAGGTTCTTTAAAAAAATTTTGCTAAGAATAGACTGAAAAACTTTTGGAACTTAGGATGTTAAGCCATTTGGGCGATTGTTAGAGGGCTTGGAATGGTCACCTTTCTTTGGAACAGGATAAATGAGAGGAAAGGTACAAGTTGACAGAAAAGCTAAAGAATTTACCTAGGCAGGGTGCAAGCAGGGTGTAAGCATAGATCCAGAATTCTTCAGGACAACAGAAGGGACTCGACCAGGCCCATATGCCTTGCTGTTATTGAGTCCAGTGATGGCAGAAAATACATCATTTGAACAAATTTTAATGTCAGCCATGAGGAAGTCGGGGGGGGGGAATGATGGAATCAACTAAGGTGGAACTGGAGGAGAAAGTATGAGTGAAGAGTTCTGCTTTATCAGTAGTAAGAATAGCTACAGAGTCATCAGAGTGGATATGAGGAGGGAAGGATGATGAGCAAAAGTTGCTAAAAAGTTTTCTGGCAAGGTGCCAGAAGGAGCAGGAAGAATATGAGTTGGAGGGTTCAGAGCATTTAGTACAAATGAAATTATTTTTAGCAGAAAGAAAAGAGCAGTCTTGGCACGATTCCAGGCAGAAACATAGAAGAGATGAGATTCAGGGGTGGTTTGGCTCCAGTACCTTTTGTAGGCCTTCTGCTTGTGGACAGCATTAGAACAAGCGTGATTAAACCTTTTTATTTTTTATTTTTATTTTTCATTAGTCACAGGGTATGAAAAAGGAACGTAGGCTTCCATGCCCAAGACAATAACCACTTCAATGCGCAAAGCACTCTCAGATGGTTCTCAGACATAGAAGCAATAATCATTCAAGGGAAATCAAGGAAGTACTGCCTGAGGGCCACTAATCAGCAGCTCCAAAGTGCCGCAGTTGCTGCTTCTTGAGAGGATCCACAGGCCTTACTGGAGCGATAGGACAAGTTAAGATGATAATGTTGTGATCGGAGGAGCTCAAAGGGAGAAAAGATTAACAGAGTATAAAGAAGGATTAGTTGTAAGGAAGAGGTCAGGTATGTTGGAGGTCTCATCAAGGTGGTCAGGGATATGGCTAGAGTGCTGTGCAAGCTGCTCTAGGTCGTTAAGGATTAAAAAGATGTAGACTTGTTTACCAGGTGGATCAATGAAAGGAGAGGAGAGCAAAAGGTGGTGGTCAACACTGAAGTCACCTAAAACTGAGATTTAAGAGATAGGAGAAATTGATAGGAGGTGCTCCATCTTAGAAGTGAGATAGTCGAGGAATTCTTCATAATCAGTAGAATCAGGAGATAGGTAAACAGCACAGATGTAATTAGTCAGAGAATGACAGAACAGCAGGCCAGAGAGTAGAGAATTCAGAAGATTCAAGTTCAGGAATATGAGAGTAAGATATGTGGTTGCATACATTTACACAACAGCCACATTTGGCTTTGATATGAGTATAAAGAAAGTTAGGGGATACACAGAAGGGTTTGCTATCAATCGCCTCAAACAGCTAAGTCTCAGTGAGGGAGAGAAGATGAGGTTTAGAGGAGGATAGATGATGTTCAACAGAAAGAAATTTAGAGAAAAGGCCACGAATGTTGCAGAAATAAAGAAATGAGTTAGACAGTGGTTCCAGGACTCTTGCTTGGTCATCTCCAGGCGAGGGGCAGATGGTGAGATTTTGATGGTTCCCCCCCCACCCCCTCCGGGGACTCTGAGGCTTGCTGATACTACACCACTTTTGTTGAATTTTGAATAGGGAGTGTAGTGTGTAATGTGAATGTAATTTGGTATTGATAATTAGAGGAACTTGTATTTGAGAACATGCTCTGTATTACTGAAACACTGAAAAAGTTCAATGAAAGGGGATGGTCTGAAGCTAGTCCAGAGCGCCGATGAAACAGAAGATCCATCTCTCCCTGTCATCAGATTTCCATCCACCTTGGGAGTATTCCCCCACTTGACTGGTACTACAGTCTACTCCCTAGTCCATGACCACTAGATTCATAATAGGAATAGGCCCACAGGGATGAGGCCCATGGTAGGAATAGGTCCATAGAGAGTAGGTTAATGGTAGGAATAGATCAATGGAGAATGTATCCCTAGGAAGATAGGCTCCAGGAGTAATACAGGTCCAGTAAGTAAAATGAGACCCTGGGGGTCATCTCTTACATAAGGATGGCCCTCTCACAGCCCCAGGCAATATCGATTTGCAGTCGTAGTTTTTGCTCGGGCAGTGCGAGGTATCCCTGCTAGTGAAAAATAAACTTAAACAATTAAATGTATGATACCTGTTTAGCTTCCTGACCTTTTTGACACTCGAAGGTCCTTTATAGAGATGGGTGAATTTTTGACACTCGAAGGTCCTTTATAGAGATGGGTGAATGCAGACACTGTGTAGAGCTGTTCGCAAACTATTCCGTGATACAAAGGCACAGCAGCTTCCTAGATACGACATTTACCTCCCCTAGGTGTTATCTTGGGCACTTATTTAATAATTCACATAAGGATGATGAAAACTTAATTCAAACGGCACCATCTGCCTGCTCCTGGTATAAAAGCCTGACACTAATGGGCAGCCAGTCAGATACTGCAACTAATTTCCATTTCCATAACATCTTTATAATTATTGGCATTTCCTGGAAATGAGGGAGAACAGGAAGAACGCTTACCATTGGATGAACTGGCTAGAGTGGTGGAGGGGCTTCATTGTATTCCACAGTAATCTCAGTTATTTCAAAGATATAATTATGTCCCATTCCACTTACAAACATGGTAGAGTTTTATGGTGTTAGTTATTTGAGACGTCAACCCTCCCTGATTTCTATTCCTTCGTCAAAGGTTTTTAACTGTCCAAGGAATCTCATAATTTCGTACCTGCCTATTATGACACGACACAAGCACCATCTGTTGTACTCCTGTCCTGTCACCCCTCAGCACAACAATATAATGTTCTGCCATCCCTCAAACACATGTATTGTAACTGACTTCTAATACAATAGATGATTTCCTTGCAAACAACGATACTGACTGCATGCACCCAGGGAGCACAAATTAACTCTTGATTATGCTCAGATAGGCTATCAGTACGAAGAGCCTTGCCACCTCTTTCCAAACAAACTTGGCTTCCCTGGGTTAATATTATATCTTTCCTTCAAACTATGGATTTGAAAAATTCCTTGTGTGCTTAACCCTTTCACTCAAGGTTAGTTTCAATAAGTTTCTCGTTCCACGACACGAAAACTTTTTCCCTCCCCCCGCCCACTGCGTGCTTCAGAAAAGTGTATTCTCGGCTTATTTTCGCCATCCAAACATATCTATTTTGCCACAGAACCTACATACTCCTATTCGTCGATGTTTGTTCTACACGATAAGCACACACACACACACACACACACACACACACACACACACACACACACACACACACACACACACACACACACACACACA
>JAGKTI010006146.1:0-11081 GCA_018397915.1 Birgus latro | reverse complement strand
TTTTAGTACTTTAACGGAAAATGTGACAATATTTGCTGTAATGTATAACCTATAAACTTTTTGGGTAATTATTAAGGAAAAATATTACTTATTTACTTCTTACGACATCTAAGGGTTTAATTTTTTGGATACTGTGCACCATGAAATGTCAGGCTTTATTACCATCTATAAGAATGTAGTCATGTATAGGGTTAATAGCGTATTCAATACTTGGTTTGAGAATAACGTCCTAATCGGTTTCCATTTCATTCTAACCGGTTCAGGAACGTTATGTATCGAGGAAGAACGAGAAACGAAACGTTATTATACTGTTTCTGCTCGGAACGAACCGTTTGAAAAATAATTTCGTTTTTAAGCCCTGCTTCACACAATAATTGTAGGAGACGGACTCTGGCGTTGCACGCACCGTCTCCACAGCGCTGTATACTCTAGATTTGCTATTATTAAATGACGTTACATAACATGGCATTCTATCACATCCATGTGAGTCACAAGGCCACTGTAATTGGGCGGTGGGGTCAGTATACGTGAAACACCAGTCTTGATCCCGCCTCCATAACCCTGACTCCGCCCCTTCACAGTGCTACCAACTCCGTTGACACAAACATACGTGGTACGTGGAAACGAACTTTTGGGACCGAGTGTACATCATCAAGTCTGAGGAGCTCTGAAGTTTCCAGGTGAAGTGACAAAGCGCAAGTATGATGCCAAGGCAAGTGAGGTGAGCCTCAAGGATTGTGACAAAGTTTGGTTATACAATCCTCAGCGGAAGAAGGGACAGTCACCGAAGCAGCAGAGCCCGTGGAGTTGGCCCTACACTGTCCCTGTCAGACGTAACGTACCGGATATGGGGAGGCAGGATGTCTTGCCCAAAGGTGGTACACGTGAAACGTCTGTGGCAGAACAGGGCAGCTGGGACGTCCCCGAGGAATCGTGCACAGACACAGCCGATGATGTTCAGGAGGATCAAGGAGCTGAAGCACATGAGATTGGCAACAGTTTCCCAAGGGGAAGAGGTGAATCAGGAAGAGGGACAATTCATTCCAGGAAGAAAGGACCCTGCAGAGGAGCAGGGATGTCGTTGGAAGCGGCACAGTAGAAGACCTAACAAGTTGAAGGACTATTTTGTGTATAATTAAATGTTTAGGTTGGATTAAGCATTGTTTGTTTATATTGTTCAGTTTAGTCGGGACGATAAAAGGATTAGGGAGACGGTAGTGTTGAGAGGCAGGAGTTCTAGTGGAGAATTCCTAATGGTTCATTGATGGAGTGAGTCAGAGTTGCCAGATAGCCTGCTGTTGTGAGAGGGGGTATTTTGCAAAGTTATGGATTAATATTTATTCTCTTTTTCTTTATAACAATTTATTTAGGTGACTGTGTATTAAATTATGTAATATGACTGCAGTTTGTGTGATAAAGCATTTAGAGTGCTACTGAATGTAAGAAAGGGCTGGAATATTTTGGCTGTCTCCGACTTGGAACTGTAGTAGCTAGAAGCACTTAGAATTATACAGTATCGAGCAAGGTTATAGAAGGATGGGAGAGAACAGAGGAGTTGCAGTCAGTTTAGTTCACTTGTGGTCTTGCGAAGTTAGTGTAGCTCCGGTACTTATGAAGTCAGTGAAGTTTAGTTGGCAAGCATGCAGTGTAATTACTTGGAAAATAAAGACAACGAACGTGAGAAGCCTTTGTTATTACGACGCCTGAGTTGATCTTGTGTATACACTAAAAGGCTGACCCTTGCAAGGAACGATTCACTGGGCGACGTCCTTCCTATCCTGACCTACTGCTGTTGGAGCCAATATATTCTTATAACATTGTTTCGAATTTTGTCCAGTAGTTCAGCTGCATCCTTCCCACATTCATTCCACGAGGGTGAGGTATATTCGAGTTGAGAGCATAGATGACTCTTCTCAATTACAAGGAACTGCTCGTTGGTGAAGGAGTTGCGGATTCTGTACAATAATCCAAGTTTCTTTAAGGCGGTTTTGGCAAGTGATCTAACGTGAGAAGTCCAAATGAGGGTACTGTAAAGCAAATGAGGGTACTGTAAAGCAAATGAGGGTACTGTAAAGCAAATGAGGGTACTGTAAAACAAAAACAACAGGAAATTCAGTACTGGTAGAGACAGAATTATTGGCTTCACTGAAGGTAATCTAGGAATCATGCAATTATGCTTGGTGAATGAGTTTGGGAGAGTGTGTAAGAAATGGAATTTAAAGGTGAATGTAGGGAAAAGTAAAGTTATGGTCTTTGAGAGAAATGAAGCCACTGAATGTACAGTAAGGCTGGATGAGGAAGAAATGGAAAATGTGAATGAGTTTATATACTTGGTTAGTGTGATGAGTAAGGATGGGAGTTTAGAGGGTGAAGTGCTTGAAAGAGTCTGTAATACCAACCCTAATGTATGGAAGTCAAGCTTGGACCTTGCTGGAAGGACACAAGTCAAGAGCGAAAGCAGTGAAAATGAGTTATTTCAGAGGAGCATTTGGAGTTACGTGGTGTGACAGACTGCCAATGAGGAAGTGAAGGAACATTTTGGTGTGGATGTGACAGAAAGCGTTGGAGAAATATATTGAGGTGGTTTGGCAATGTGGATAAGCGAGAGGCTAATGAGGAGAGCGTATGCGAGTGAGATGGAGGGGGGGGGGGGGGGGGGGAGGGAGGGCGGGGGGGGGGGAGAGGGAGAGGGAGGCCAAGGTTGAGATAGAGGGATGGAGTGGAGAGGAATAAGAGAGAGGGGTGTGTGAGCTGAAAGTAGGGCAGAGAAATGACTCTGGACAGGGCGAAATGGAAGCAATTTGTTTGTGGCCACCCCTTACGAGATTGAGGCTTCTGGCAATAGATAGATAGACAGAAACTGAAAATATCTGGTTTTCCTAGAATCACATGAGACAATGAGTAGTTAAATAACAAATCAGAGAAGTCTCCGAAATTCTGCTAGCAACCTCATTTAATTCATACCTGTTCCTGAGTTGTTTATATTCTGTGGTAGCTGTTGCCCTGATTCCAGTTGAGATCTTTTTTTTTTCTTTTTATGCAAGAAAGAAGGAACCAAAGGTCAGGAGTCCGCAAACCGTTCCATCCAAGAAAATAACAAAAAAAAAAAAAAAAGAAAGCCAACTTCAAGATCCGTTCATTTTGAGATGCCTGGACACACTGAGTTTGAAAGACTGCAGATCATAGGAAGTAGGAAATACAGACAGAGGGAGACAGTTCCAGAGTTGACCTGTTGCATAAATGAAGGACAGGGAGTAACGGTTAACTCTTGCATTAGAGAGTTGGACAGAAAAGGCATGAGACTGTTGCTAGACGGGTGCTACGCACCCGTCGTAGAGGTGGAGGGATGCAAGCAGACAATTCAAAGGAGCAGTGACCATTAAATTAGCGATAGAAAAGAGATAAAGATGCAACAGTGCGGCAAAGAGACAGAGGTTGAAGGGAGCCAGTAAGAGGAGAAGAGTATGAGACGAAAAGCCTTTGACCCCACCATATTGAGAAGAGCTGTACGTGGGGAGCCTCCCCACACATGAGAGTTGTACTCTACACAGGGGCGAATAAAACCCGTGCATACAGTCAACAACTATGCAGTGGTAACGAAGGTACGGAGTCGGCTTAGCTCCTAGTCTCTTGGAAGCAGATTTTACAAGAGATGCAATATGATCTTTCCAAGATAAGTCCCGCGTGAATGAAACCCCAAGCATGTTCAAGGATGATGCAGGATTGAGCTGGATATTATTAAACATTAGTGGGTACTCCTGTGGAAGACTGTGTCGGGTTGATAGGTGTAAAATCTACGTTTCTGATGCATTAAAAACAGCAAGGTTTCTGTCAAGAATTGACTGGAAAACTTTTGAGACACAGGATGTTAAATCAATTGGACGATACTTAGAGGGTTGGGAATGGTCACTCTTCTTTGGGACTGGCTGAATGAGAGCAAACTTCCAGCAAGAAGGAAAGGTACAACTTGAAAGACAAAGGCGAAAGAGTTTACCTATGTAGAGTGTAAGCACAGAAGCACAGTTCTTGAGGACAACAGGAGGGACTCCATCAGGCCCATATGCCTTGTTAGTATTAATGTCAGTGGTGGCAGAAAATACATCAGCTGAAGACATTTTAATGTCAGCCATAAGGAAGCCAGAGGGGGGAAAGTGATGGAGAAACATCACCTGCCGACCTTAGAAAACGTGACGACAGGTTATGACATTTTCTACATCAACATCTATAATCAGTTAACCACTTGATTATGAAGCTATAACCCACTTCAACGTTCCCATTATGATCATGTAACAATTGCATACTTCTAAGCTCCCATTACCGAAAGTCAGGCAGGAAGCCTTCCATATCTAAGTATTCTTAGAGGAATAATTGCTTTTAAATCATTTTGGTTCGTATAATCATGTTAGATCATTCACTGATCAGTCCCTATTTCTTATCCCTAGGTAAGCGGAGCTGCTTGGGAGAGTCACAAGCTCGCATGGCAGTCTTCCTGCTCTTCACAGCCCTTATGCAGCGCTTCATATTCAAGTTAGATCCTGCCATTCCTGTTGTTGACACCGAGGGCAAGTTTGGTGTGACCCTCGCGCCACCTCATTACAAAGTCTATGCTGAAGCCAGGTTCTAGTGACAGCGATATCCCTGATACCTAGCAGTCCTCAAGTGTGACACACACCATGGGTTATATTTATAAAGGATCCAAACAAATTCACATAGCAGTGAAATTTTATCACTGACCATTCTGTTTTTGTGTATTATTTCACTTTTCTTTTTTTTTACCACAATATGACTATCAAGTGTCTGATAGATATATAAGGAAGGAACAACGTATATACAAGCAATCTTACAATATAGGATAATTTATCAGTATGATTTCGTACAAGCATTTTATTTTCTTTTTTCTTTTTTTTTTTTTTTTTTTGTAAATACTGATAAAAAGTCCCACATTTAGTATACAGTCTACCTTGTTAAGACATCAAACTTCGCTTTCCACAGTTCAGGGCCCAGATATTAATAAAAACATTTACCCTCATGCTCATATTTTCCTGTGTGATGGAAAAAAAAAAAAATGGGAAATATTTCATATATTCCTTTCCTGGTCCTTCACGCAAAAGCATAAAATAGCTCATGATACATTTACCCTAGTTACTAAGATTTTTTTTTTTCCAGAAATAAGACATGGAAAGGTTCCTCACTCTTGTTCTTTCTGCAGAAGCAAGTTTTAATTACTAAAGGAAGTTACTTCTAAAATAATGTGTTCGAGAATCCACGCCACAACTTTGAATATAATGATGGTGATAGTATGGTATCCACTGTATTACGTGCAGTTCCACACGGCAGGGGGCTGGCGGCACAGGGTCCACCCGGTCGCCATCAAGCGACTGTGCCGGCAGTGACTGTTGCACGTCCCATTCATGCTCATCAGCGGAGAAGGGCAGGTGCAACCAAATTCTTCACCAATATTCGAGGTCTCAGCACCAATCTGATTTCAGTTCATTTTTTCCTACAGTCCATATCCCCTCTGGCCCTGTTCCTCACAGAACCACAGATCTCTCCCTCTACTGCAATATCCCCATTTTGTTTTCCTGGTTACCATTTCCTCACAAACTTCCGTAACAAGGGTGGCACCTGTTGTTATATCAAATCTGAATATGCAGTTGACACTGTAAATTTCAAGTAATTTTGATTACTCACTGCATAAACTATATTATCTTCAGAACCCAGAGTATTTGACCCCATATCCACACAGTTGAGTAACCTTAACGTTGCCCTCAGCACGAAGTTACCATTTTGGGTGATTTTAGCGTACATAATGTTCAATGGTTATTGCATTCTGCCAGGACCAACGATGCTGGTCTAGAGTGTGAGCTGTTTGCAGAATCGTTTAATCTCACGCAGTTGGTAAAGCAACCAACCAGAATACCAGATAATCTTGACCATAATGCCCATCTCTTGGATCTATTTCTGACAAATAATTCAGATCAATACAGGATAGAGGTACTGTCACCACTTGGATCCTCTGACCACAATCTCATCAAAGCCTCACTAGTTAGCCCCCCCCCCCAACCTCCCTGTTCTGAACCTGTCAGGATGACCCGACGGCACTTTGATAGGGCAAACTGGGATGAATTTAGATATTATCTTGCTGACGCTCCATGGCAGTCTTTCTTCTCTAGTAATGGCAATTCTACCCACTTCCACATTAATGACTTAATACTAGCTGGTATGGATTTATTCGTACCAAGTTCACTAAAAGACTGAACACTCCAAAATGGTTTGATAGCAACTGTGCCAGAGCAACGGGCCAAAAGTCATTAGCATATAACCCTTTTTTAAAATAAAGAAATATCTTAATCACTTTTCAATTTAAAATTGCTAGAAACCATGCAAAAGCTGTAATAAATCTCGCTAAATCAAACATTCTTCAAAATCCAACATCAAAACTACTTAACCCTAATGACAATAGAATATTCTGGTCAGCTCTCAGTTCTTTCAATAATAACTTTAACAAGTCACCATCTATTTCCCAACTAAAATCTTCAGATGGCAACATTACAAATGACCCGCATGGGAGAGCGAATATCTTTGCCAGTACATTTGCAAGAAATTCTATCATACAGGAAGTCAGCCAGAACGTCCCAGTACTAGTACTTGACTCCCAAAATGTTCCACTTAAAATACAGACAAGATACGTAAAATCCATCCTAGACAATTTACCAACTAACAAAGCTCCAGGCCTAGATGGAATTCCTCCAATTGTTTTGCAAAAGTGTTGCCCAGAACTTGTCTCTGTTCTAGCTAAATTATTCAGACTATGCATACGTACTTCTTCATTCCCTAATTCATGGAAAGAAGACAATATCCACCCAATTCCAAAGAAAGGAAGTTCCTCTGACCCCTCTGATTACAAACCAATAGTTGTCATATCTTCTCTTGATAAATTATTTGAAAATTTAATTAATAAGCGCATAGTTAAACATCTCGAATCCAACAAGTTAATTAGTGATAGACAATATGGTTTTCGCCACGAAAGACCCACCATTGACATACTCAATCTCCTGACTCATACCATCCATCAATCAATTGACGAACATGGAGAAACTCGAGCAGTGGCCCATGATATTTCAAAAGTTTTCGGCAGAGTGTGGCACTGTTCCCTGCTGTCCAAACTCCCTTGCTATGGACTAACGTCTTTTGTTCCTCTGCTTTCCTCATATCTCAGCGACAGAAAAAAAAAAAAAAAAAGTAAAAGGATGATGTATATTCAAATTTTCACTCAGTTAACATCGGCGTGCCACAGGGATCAATTCTGGTGTCAACCCTGTTCCTGGTTCATATTAATTATCTCTTATCTGTCACCCACAATCCCATCCATTCATATGCAGATGACTCAACAATTCACAGTTCATTCACACTCAAACACCCATTTACAAAGTCTGATATCTCTAACTCTCAACTCAGTACAGCCATCTCCATAAATCAAGACTTATCTACAATCAGTGAATGGGGACAAAACAGCCTTGTCTCATTTAATGCTAGTAAAACCAAATATATACAATTTATTAATAGACAGATATTGCTAGATTCGTATATTACCTTCACTGCTACTAATATTCCCATTTCCAAAAGTATTGAAAACCTCGGTGTCTCACTTTACAATGCCCTCAGCTGGACCACTCATGTAAGATCACTTGCTAAAACCGTCTCAGAGAAACTTGGATTATTGTATAGAGTCCATAACTTCACTGACGAGCAGTTAGCTTTAATTTATAAGAGTCATGTGTGCTCTCAGCTTGAATATTGCTCACCCTTGTGGAATGGAGGTGGAGAGGTTGCACTGAAACTAGTAGACAAAATTCAGAGCAAAGCTGTTGGAATTATTAATAACTCTGATATTATAAATAAACTACGTCCCCTACAGGTAAGAAGGAATGTTGCCTCCCTTGGATTATTTTCAAGTTGTTTGAATGGCAAATGCTCAGACGAAGTTGCGTCCATTGTACCACCACTCCATGCCTTCCCTCATGCTACACGGGCATCTGGTAGTGCTTATGACTGAAATGCCACACAGACAATTGCAGAACTTCTACCTATCAGAATTCTTCTATTCTCCGAACTATTTTTCAAACTGCATCTCTGGAACTCGCAAACCCGGAGTTGTTTTCTCCCAGACTTCAACCTACAGCTGTTGAAGACCAACTGTTACAGATATTTTATGAATGGAAGACGCCAGTAATCTGGTGTATGGATTATTTTTTTTATTTATTTGTTTTTCCTTCCTCTGTTCTGTTATTTAAAAAAAAAAAAAAATACAAAACAAGAACACCGTAAAATTGTCCAAGGACAAATTCTGATCATGAAAAATTTCCCACAGCAATTGCCTACTGGCTATAAAGGGACGTTGAAGTCAAGGTCAATGATCTTGTGCAAGTCGTCTTAGGTCATCACAGTCAATAAGTCCACAAAGAGTGGTGAGTGTTGCTTTAATCCTTCACGGAAAATTAGGTGACACGCGGAAAATCCGGAAAAGGCCCCAAGAGATCTCAGAGAATAATCAGCCGCCTTAAGGCTATGTTTCAATAAAATTTCAACTTGCTACATTAAGGTGTTTCCGACATAGCGTCCCGGAAGCCGCTTTTTTACAAGATTGAATATTATCCGGTGATCCATTTGATGAATTGCCATCATATCTGGCCAAAAAAAAGCCACCAACTGGGCAATTGACCAGTTAACCCGACAAAGTTTGAAGGCTCTAAGCCAAAGAGCCTCTAAGCATTAGTCAATTATTTTTTAAGCGGAAAGAATAATAAGAATATTGACAAAAACAAGAAAACTTCTCACTGGAATGTGGGAAGTTTTATTAAACCTATATGCAACGCACCATACCCCCACACTGATGACTTTCCCTCACACCACAGCACACATTTCATTCACTACACACATATAACCAAGAAAATAAATAAATGAAAAAATAACCAACATATTTACTAACTGGCCTAAATTCAGTTGTAGACAGCTCTTCTATTGAGCATGAAGGGGAGCAAAAGTTACAAAGAGCTGGCAGGACTCTTCATACATCTTTAAACTGTACGCTGCTTAATGAATCTCATCATCGATCGATGACCCTGCTTCACCAGCAGACAGCGGTGAGTGATTTATCAGTCTCTGTCCCTTGAGAATGAAATTAAAGGCACCGTCAACCTCCTCTCGCAACCCTGGCTCTCGTTCCATGTGTATTCAGGCCTTGTGATCTCTTCAACTTCCCTTCAAATCACACAAAAAGTAGAAGTAATGAATGCATGCTGAGTGAAATGGACCATATACTCCACTTCCTAAATTACTCAAGCCACTTTTCTTTTAGTCAGCATACGAAGGCATGGTCCGCTTCACATCGATGACATTTCCATTTTTTTAGGCACCCACCAGCTGATTGTATACTGCTGCAGAAAGGCCTGTCATATTAAAGTCTCCTTTAAGGTTAATAAAAACCGTTTGGAATTAGCAAAAATAGTATATAAAAGACTTCACATCCTTAATTAAGTGACAAGTTTTGGTTTATTCTTGCTTCCTTCAGGAGGTTTCAATCAACTTGATACAAGGCTAACGAAATGACCATATATAGCTGTCATTATTCCTTTTTAATACGATAGGTCATTCTTAAGCTAAATACAATTATTTCCATGTGGCAAAATGACCACCGCATTTAAGATGTCAATTGGTATTACACCATGTATTAAACAGATGTGGGACTGGAGGCAAAAAATGACATTTCTTCTTACATTTTTTCCGTTTTTTTTCTTTTTCTTGTGTGTGTGTGTGTGTGTGTGTCCGACTCCGGGCGTATGCTTCACAGCCTGCTATCAAGGCCCAGTAGTCCTCCTACATACCATACACCTCTACATGTCACCACTTCGGCGCTAACACCCACCGTCCATATTGAATACATGCTAGGGCTGTCTCACACAGGACTGGCGTATTGGTATTAGCGGGGGTATTTTTAAGACACGTCGGTGGGACTTCTGGTAGATCGGTGAAGCCTGATTTTATGAAATTCAAATCCTTAAACTGTTCCCTGCCCCAGTGGGGATTTGAACCTGGGTCCGTTAGGACTGCAGGCCTCCCCTCTACCGACTGAGTCACAGCCTCCCCAAAGAACTGTTTACGTTAATGTTAATCCCTTTCACTGTGACTGGAACACTTGCGTATCTTATCCAGGCTAATACTAAATTATTTTTTTCGGCGGCGATAAATCCTAGAAGTCAGAGGTTTTACATTCAGTCTTATGTAACCCTTCCTCTGCGATCAGTACACGTAAGAGCGTTTTAAAGATTACACAAGACCATTTACTTCAGCTGAGAGAAAGCCTGCCAGTCAGAGTTAAATATTTCTTTCACACATTTTATACAGGAAACACCACTTGTATGACTGAATGAATCGAGAGAGTGTGGCATAAACGCTAATTTTGTTAACTGCTCTGATATCTCTGTATACTTCGTTCTGTGCCTTAATTTCAAGTTTCCTCTCAGGTTGTTCTGCAGCTACGGTTGTAGACAGTCACTGCCATTTTCTTAACTATCAAAATTGTGTTCGTCAGGGCTCTGTCTTTTCACGCAGTGTCTTCTTTCTCTTCGCCGACGCTCTGAGCTGTACGTCACGCCCTATATACTCCTTTGTCTTTCACGCCGTCTACCACACTAGTCACATCAACAGTTACAAGATGAGACTTTGGAACAAATGTTTTTGAGTTACCTCTGATTTCTGGAAAAAATACAAGAATCCTCCTCTTTTTTAATGTCTCAGAAACTCACTTTCGAAATCTTTCAAATCAACATAGTTTTCCCAATTGCTATCCACCTTATGCTTCCTGAACCGCCTCCATTTATTTTTTAGTGCCTTTCAGTTGCTGGCCGTGTACCTGGGCCGTCGGCACCACTACTGAAGTACAAGTCTCATGTTTGTGTCTTATTCGCAGATAGACGGTGTGAGTTCACATCACATATTGCTTCTTAACAGGGTGAAGTCAGGACTTTTCTTCTGATTACTTCTCCTCCTGGCCGACTACCTTTAGCGTCTGTCGTCACTGT
>JAGKTI010006145.1:20432-41839 GCA_018397915.1 Birgus latro | reverse complement strand
TTGACTGCCGAAATGTTGAAGGCCTCAGGAGATACTGGGGTGAGGTTAGTCACTGACCTGATAAATATGATTATATATGAGTGTGTGGTCCCAGATGATTGGCTGAAGAGTGTAATTGTAAATGTGTACAAAGGGAAGGGTGATGCCCTGGAAAGGGGAAATTACAGAAGTATAAAGCTCTTAGATCAGATAATGAAAGTAAAGGAGAGAGTTCTGGAAGGTATGATTAGAGAAAGAGTGAATATCGATGAAATGAAGTTTGGGTTTATGCCAGGCAGGGGGACCACTGATTCATTGTTTGACAGTTTCAGGAAAAATATATTGGAAAGAAAATGGAATTGTATTTTGTTTTTGTTGATTTGGAAAAGGCCTTTGACAGAGTCCCTAGAGAGGTGGTGAAGTGGGCAATGAGAAAGCTAGGGTTGGAAGAGTGGCTAGTTAGGGTGGTTATGGCCATGTACATGGGTGCTCGCACCCAGGTGAGAGTGAATGGAGCTTTGAGTGATGAGTTTTCCGTGAATGTTGGTGTGCATCAGGGGTCAGTTTTGAGTCCCTTGTTGTTTATCATGGTGCTTGAAGCCCTCTCACGTGACTTCAGAAATGGACTTCCATGGGAGATGTTGTATGCTGATGATTTGGTGTTGATTGCAGAGAATGAAAAGGAGGCGGAGGAAAGATTTAAGAAGTGGAGAGATGGTATGGGGTGCAAGGGCTTAAAGGTAAATGCAGATAAAACAAAAGTGATGATATGTAGGGTTGGTGATGGTACAATCAGAGGAGAGGGAGAGTGGCCATGTGTAGTTTGCCACAAGGGTGTGGGAAGTAATTCCATCTTGTGTAGTGTTTGTGATAAATGGGTGCACAAGAGATGTAGTGGTATTAGAGGTAGACTGCGAGATGATGCTGATTTCATGTGTGCGGCGTGTCAGGGAGAGCAGGTGGAGATTGTTAGGTGGAAGAGGGTTGAACTTGCAGGTGAGTCTCTTGAGTGTGTGGAGGAGTTTTGTTATTTGGGAGACATGTTATGTGCCGGAGGTGGGGCTGGAGTTAGCTCAGTTGCTAGGGTGAGAAGTGGTTGGAAGAAGTTCAGGGAGCTGTTGCCTCTCCTGACATTGAGAGGACTCTCCTTACGTGCTAAAGGGTCTTTGTATGCAGCATGTGTTAGGAATGTGATGCTGTATGGTAGTGAGACCTGGGCAGTAAAGGAAGAGGATATTCACAGGTTTAAACGTACAGAAATGACAATGATTAGGTGGATGTGCAGTGCGTCCCTGCGTGCAAGGCCTGGGGGGGCTGGGTTTACGATTGAAGAGTTGAGAGGTAGGATGGGACTGGAGTGTATTGGTGTTGTGATGAGGAGAGGTAGGCTGAGATGGTTTGGACATGTGGAGAGGATGGGGGATAATAATTGGGTACAGAGGGTGAGAGGTGTTAATATTGGGGGAGGGGTTGGGAGGGGTAGACCGAGAAAGACATGGGACGAGGTCATTAAGTGTGACTTAAGGGTTAAGGGACTGAAAAGGGAGGTTGCCAGGGATCGAGCAGCGTGGAGAGCCGCCATTAGGTGACCAAGGCCGATGCATGCAAGGATGTTGGGGCCTTCAAAAACGAAACGAAACAAAACAAAATAGCTAGGCTAAGTGTGCTAACTAAAAAAGTATATTCATATTAATAAATTGAAAATACTTCATTTTGTGGATGAAAAACATTGCATGCGATATCATAGAACAATATCCTTCCACAGTGAATGAGTTTATGGGCAGCAGAGGAGCTTGTTTACTGTGAATTCGTTCACTGTGAACATATCTTATGGGAAAAATAGCATATGGGCAGCACCGCCCCCTCAAAGTCCACTTTTTGAGCCATAGAGACATACTAAAGGGAACACTTCAAACACATACAGTACAGATATATAAAATATAACAAACACACGGTTATTTACCTTAAATGGAGCAGATGGCAGTCCTGATTGGCTTGAATGTAGGTGGTTCCAAGGCAGGGAGATACACTTAGGGTGTCCCCGTCACATCACCTTCCACTCCCTCATTCCCGTCACCAGTCTCGCCCTCATCACTTCACTGAACCACTTCCCCATGTGCCTCTACCTCATTCACCTCTCCCATAAAACCGTCAAAGTCCAAAGATGACACCACTGACATCACATCATCATCATCTTCCCCAGGAGGTGTAGCAGACAATGTAGGGGCAACTGGGTCCTGATGTGCCTGAGTTCGGTAGTAGCGTGTGATGAGTGTTCTTCTGTTGACTTCCGTATTGTGCCTCTCAATGTAATAACGAAAAGTGGTTTCTAACCCACGAAGCACTTCCTGTGTCCTAAGGTAGCTGATTTCATTTGCCTTGGCCACATCTCTCAGAACATCCATTGCAACTAGAATTTTACTGATCTTTGACACAGGCAAATCTATGTCCTCCATTGGATTCTGCTCAACAGGTTGCTCAGATCTGGCCTCTTGTGCAGCGTCTTCTTCATGCACTGGTCACAGCACTTCCTTGAGAGACTGTTCTTCCTCAGCAGAGTGAACATCTTGTATTTTTTCCACTGTTCTATCTCTATCTATCTATTGCCCGACGTCTTAATCCCGTAAGGGGTGGCCACAAACAAATTGACTCCATGTCACCCTGTCCCCTGCCATTTCGCTGCCCTGCTCCCAGCTCATACCCCCCTCTCTCATATACCTCTCCGCTCCATCCCTCCATCTCATCAGTCAGTCTCGTTCTACATCCTCTCCACATGGCCAAACCACCTCAATGAGTTTCTCCTAACGCTTCCTATCACATCCACACTCACACCACAATGCTCCCTCATTCCTCACTGGTTAGTCTGTCTCTCCATGTGACTCCACATGCTTCTCTCAAATAACTCATTTCCACAGCTCTCACTCTTGACTTCTGTTGCTCCAACAAGGTCCAAGCTTCACTTCCATACGTTAGAGTTGTTATCACAATACAGTACTGTCATGCAGTAACTCTTTCACTTCCATGCTCACTTCCCTGTTTCTTATCACTGCTTTCAAGGAACCAGCAACCTTTCTTCCTTGTTGTACTCTTTCAAGCATTTCACCCTCTAAACTTCCATCTTTACTCATCAAACTACCCAAGTACTAAAATGCACTCACATTTTCCATTTTCTTCTCATCCAACCTCACTGTACATTCAGGGACTTCATTTCTCTCGAAGACCATAACTTTACTCTTCCCTACATTCACCTTTAGATTCTGTTTCTTACACAATCTCCCAAACTCATCCACCATGCCTTGCAGCTCCCCTTCGTCTTCACTTAACAACACAGTATCATCTGCAAACAACAATACAGGGAGTTTCCAAACACTGCCCTCTCTCATTAGGGCTTTTCCAAAATCCATTGCCCTGTCTTGTATCTCTTTCATAACCCCATCTATATAGATACTGAACAACCATGGAGACATGACACATCCCTGTTTCAATCCAACCTTCAAATAGAAAAATTCACTCAGTTCACCATTCACACGCACTGCTGCCTTAGCACCCTCATACATACTCTTCACGGCATTCCACAACTTCCCATTTACTCCATATACGGTATTCTTAATACTTTCCACAATCCTTGTCCATCTCCCCTGTCAAATGCTTTCTCCAAATCCATGAAGGCTGCATACAACTTCTTTCTCTTCTCTAGAAACTTTTCCACTAAAGACCTAAAAATGAATATCTGATCTACACAACATCTTCGCTTCCAAAAACCTCCCTGTTCTTCTCCAACTAATTCCTCTGTTATTTCCCTAACTCTGTCAGTAAGTATCCTATCATATACTTTTCCTATTACACCAAAAGACAAATGCCCCTATGATTACCACACACTTCTTTTTCCCCTTTTCCTTTGTACAGGGGAATAATTATACCTGCCTTCCAATCCTCCGGGACACTACCTTCCTCCCAGGCTAATCTGCACATCTTCCATATCCATTCTACTATTATCTCTCCCCCATGCTTCAGCATTTCACCATACACTCCATCAATTCTTGGAGCTTTCCCCATTTTGACTTTTTTCATTGCTTCCACAACTTCCATCCTACTGATTTCTTCCTCTCTTTCCATATCCCTCCATCTCAGAGCCATTCCCCAGCCACTTATACACATATTACTTTCATTCTCTATGTTCAACAATTCCTTAGAGTGTTCTCTCCACTGCTCACTTTTTCTCTCTTCTCAACTAGTAATCTACCATATTTATCTTCCAGCGTTACCTGCTGAAATCCTGCTACTGCTTGTGTGGCTGTCAGTGTGGCTGCCCTGGTCTCTGCCGGTGGTTGAAAGTTGGTTACCTGAACGACACACAGGTGATGCACGAGCACCCTCCATGCATGGTTCAGCAAAGCACTGCTAATCCTGTCCTATGACTTCATGAGGAATTCAACAGCATTCTTGAGTGTCAAGGCATGCCAAAACTCAGCAACAGTCATTTCCTCAGATGTAGCTGCAGTAAGTTCCATCTGTTCAGCTATGTTGTCTTCTTGATGAGGTGGATCAAGAATGACTGTTTCATTAATGTCACTATCCATGTCAACCCCTATAGCTTCTAACTCGGCTTTGCTTTCCGTTTGAGTCCTCAGACAGTCAAACACTTCATAGAAGTGCTTAACTGTTGCAATTAGTTCTTGCTCCAACATCTGGACAAGAGATGTGGTTGTTGGTGGGAGGAACATGACTTTTACATCTTTGTGTAGACCTTCAAGATAAGATGGGCGGCTTGGTGTATTATCCATTACCAACAGCATCCAAAACAGGATCCCAAGTTCCTGGCACTTTGCTCTAGCATCTGGAATGCAACGCTCAGTCAGCCACTCTGTCATAATCTGCCCAGTCATCCAACCATTCCCCAACCTGTACCACTAGATGCCAGAGTCATCCATCTTACACAGGTGTTTATAACACCTTGGGTGAGCAGCAGTGTGCACTATGACCAGCTGCATTTTGTGAGATCCAGATAAGTTCACCATAAACTTTAAAGTGATCTTTGCCTTGAATTTCCTTCCACGTGCTTGCTTCTGCATTCGGCTTATTTACGTAGATTTTGGCACAAGCCTACAGTAGAGTGCAATCTCAACCAAACTGTAGATCTGGTCCGTTGTGTATTCACCTTCCTTGATTATGTCCCTTAGTATTGCTGGGCTCTCTTGTGTGGCTAACTCATCGGCAGAGGCACATTCTCCGTATAGCTTCACATTTCTTAGTTCCTTCTTCTTCAATAATCTTGCCAGCCAGCCTACTGAAGCCTTGAAATCCATATGCTGTCTTGATCCAACACATCAACTTGCAGCAACGTAAAATAGCTTGGCTTGCTGACAAGTGAACATACTGCTCAAAGGCACATTTTCCTTTTCCGTCCGTAGAATAAACTGTGCCAAGTAATGTTCCATTACAATCGTAGCTGGATTAACAACTCTTGAATGGCCATCCAGTTGCGAGATGCTGTAACATTTCACAGTAGCTGTTATCTATTCTAGGTTCCTTCATACACTGCGTACAGAAGATTCAGAGAGGTCTACTGTTGAGCTTTGCCCATAGCTGAATTCCCCTGGCCTTCCTTTTTGCTCTTGATTATCTCTATTTTTACAATGTGAGAGATGCATTTCTCCTTACTTTGTGGTGGAGCCATTGTACAAATACAAGACACAGGCAGGCAACCTTGAAAATCACCACGTGCACAGTAAACGGCTGCTAGCAGCAGAGAACGACTCCAGATGGCATGGGGATAGAGAGGAGACTGGGTATCCAAGCAGCGCAGACGACTGCACATCTTGCTTCATGGCTGATGTCATGGAAGTGTTCTACTTGAGGGGGGGGGAAGGGGGGTCATTCAATATGGGAGATGGCAGTTTTTTTTTTTTTTTTTTTTTTTNATGTGTCCGACTCTGGGCATAGGCTTCACAGCCTGCTATCAAGGCCCAGTCGTCCTCCTACAATCTACATGTCACCACTTCGGCGCTTAACACCCACCGTCCATACTGAATACATGCTAGGGCTGTCTCATACAGGACTGGTGTACTGGTATTAGCGGGGTCATTTTTACGACATGTCGGCGGGTCTTCTGGTAGATCAGTAAAGCCTGAGTTTAATGAAATTCAAATCCCTGCACAAGCCAACTCTCTACCGAGCTACCGCCTCTTTCCCCTGATTTCGTTCACTTGGGATTCAACTCGTTCATTATGGTTTTGTGGTCCTGATTACCCCATGCTTGTTCACTAAGCACTCTGAATACATTCACTGTGGGAGGGTACTGTATCATACTGGTTTCCTGTGCAAACCAAAAATGTACACATCGTCAAACTTAAAGTAAATTTATATTCTTCCTCACTGACGGGTAAACTTTTTAATGTTCATTACATAACTGGCAGAAATTAAGGAGGGCAATTAAGAACTAGCTAAATGAAACTGTTGAATAACCATCACTGGGTGTAACTGTCAGGGACTGGAGTGAATGAAGTCACCTGCCAGCCAGGCCCAGCCTCAAAAGAGGCAGACATCCAAAGACAAGTAACCTACCAAGCGTGCTGGAACATGTTTGTGTGTGGCTAATGTATCAAGAAGAAACCTATCTAGTATATAAAATTGTTACATGAAAATTATGAAAAAATAATCTGACCACTACCTGGTGGAGGGAAAGTTGACAGTAGGTAAGAGATGGGTGAGAGCTAGGAGAGTTAGGTGTGGCAGGGAGGTTTTGAAAGTGAGTGAGTTGGATAAAAGAGAGAAAATGACAGAGTATCAGGAGAAATTGAGAGATAAGTGGAATGCAGTGAAAGATCAGGAGAGTGGCAGTGTGGAGGAGGAATGGCAGTTGTTTAAGAGTGCTGTGGTGGGGCATGTGGAAGAGGTGTGTGGTGTGAGACAAGTGGGTGGTGGTATAAGAAAGGGAAGTGAATGGTGGTGCGAGGAAGTAAGTATGGCTGTGGCTGAGAAGAGACATGTATATGAAGTGTAGTTGCAGAGGAAGAATGAGGTGTCATATGAGAGGTACAGTAGGCGCGGAAAGTATTGACGTTTTTTTTGCCGACATCATTCTTTTTCGCGTTAAGTGAAGTAGGGTCAATACTACCCTCCCCTGTGGTGTGAAATGAACTGACGCTTTTTGAACGGGAGCTGGCAACCCTACTTGATAGGTTTGGCACCACAGGAGCAGGCTCAGTAATGTTTGGGCAGCCACAGGAGGAGCATTGTCTCTGTGTGTGATGCACCACGAGGGCATGTTTTGACTCAGTTAACACAGTTATTTGGTTACCTACCACATTCTCATCATGCCTAAAGTAACCACAAGCAAGGACAAACGTGTGGAAGTGATTACTTTATACAAAGCTGGCCACAAACTCCCATTTATTGCAAATCAGATGGTGTTAGACTGAGGACAGTGCAGAGACTGGTGAAGCAGTTCAAGGACAGTGGGGAGGCCATTCCTCCCACTCCACTTCCCAAGCCTGGGAGACCTCGTAAGACAACCTTCAGGACCCGTCAGCTGATCTCAAGGCAAGTTAGCAAGTATCCAAGGCTAACAGCATGGGATTTAAAAGAAAAGAGCCCACAGTTGCTGGCAGATGTGTCTGTCAGAAGTGTGCAGCAGCTGTTGCATGACGATCTGGGCTACAGGAGTTTTTGTGCTCGTAAAAAACCACTGCTAACTGCACTTCAGAAGAAAAAGAGAGTAAATTTTTGTAAGAAATATCTTGCCTGGAGTGAGGAGCAATGGAAAACTGTGCTTTGGAGTGATGAGTCAACATTTACTGTCACTGGTACCCCTTCATCACGAGTGTACCGCAAACCAGGCAGTGACCCCCTGGATCCTAAGTACACTTCCAAGTTTGTTAAATACCCAGCCTCACTCATGGCTTGGGGCTGCTTTACATATTATGGTGTTGGTAGGTTGGTAATTCTACCTGCAAATGAAAAAGTGAACCAGAACAATTATTTGGAGCTATTATGTGATGTTTTAAGTGACTCTTTTGATAAAACCAAGGCAAGAGTATTTATGCAAGATTCTGCCCCTGCACATGTTGCAAAGTCAGTGAAACAGTGGCTAACAGACTGTGAGGTTCCCTTTATTCGAGATTGGCCCGGAAACAGGCCAGATATCAATCCCATTGAGAATTTATGGGCGCACATGAAGCGGCAGCTGCGTAGTATGGACACATCATCTTTGCCTAAACTTGAGGCTGCAGCTATGGAGCAGTTTTAGTCCGTCTGTTCTGCAAAACTACGCCATCAGTCTCCCCAGACGCCTTAAGAAGATAATAAAGGTGAAAGGGAATGCCAGTAAATACTAAATTCAATGGTGAGTGTTAATTTATTTGTTTCTCCTTGCTAACCACAAGAATGTTTTTTTTTTTAAGATGGCGTCAACACTTTCCGCGCCTACTGTATAATAGGGCGAGAAGGGTTGTGCGTGATGCTAAAGTGGCAGCAGATGAGAGGTGGGGTGGTAGGTGGTTGACTGAGAATTTTCAAGAGAATAAGAAAATGTTTTGGAAGGAGGTGAAAAGGGTGCGAAAGGGAAAGTCTGGGAAGGAGGACTGAGTAAAAGCAGAGGATGGAAGGATGTTAAATGAGATGGATGCAATAAGGAAGAAATGGGCGGAGTATTTTGAAAGACTTAAATGTAGAGGAGGAAAGGGAGGCTGAGATTGTGGCAGATGGAAGGATGCAAGGAATAGATGTGTTGGCAGAGCTGAATGAACCTTTGATCATGATGGAGGAAGTGAATGAGGCAGTAAAGCTGATGAAAACAGGGAAAGCTGCAGGTATGGATGGGTGTGCTGTGGAATGCGTGAAAGGTGGTGGAGCGACTATTTTTGACTGGTTAGTAAGATTGTTGAATGTGTGCTTTGTGCAAGATATGGTGCCAGTTGACTGGGCAAGTGCTTGTGTGGTCCCACTGTATAAAGGTAAGGGTGATAAGTATGAATGTACTAGCTTTAGAGGTATAAGTCTGTTGAGTATTGTAGGTAAGGTGTATGGTAGAGTGTTAATTAAGAGAGTTAGAGAGAGTACAGAGGGAGTGATTGGTGATGAGCAGTGTGGCTTTAGGAGAGGGAGGGGATGTGTAGATCAGGTGTTTGCTGCGAGACAGGTGTGTGAAAAGTATTTAGCGAAAGGTAAGGATGTGTTTTGGGCGTTCATGGATTTAGAGAAAGCATACGATGGAATTAACAGGGAGGCTTTGTGGAATGTTGTAAGATTGTATGGGGTTGATGGCAGGTTAATAAAAGGAGTGAAAAGTTTTTATGTAAATAGTAGAGCGTGTGTAAGAGTGGGAAATACTGTGAGTGATTGGTTTCCCGTGAGAGTGGGGCTGCGGCAGGGATGTGTGATGTCACCTTAGTTGTTTAATATTTATATGGATGGTGTTGTAAGGGAGGTGAATGCAAGAGTGTTAGGTGGAGGACTGAGTCTGGTGAATGATGGTAGAGAGTGGAATCTGAAGCAGCTGCTGTTTGCGGATGATACTGCACTGGTGGCTGATTCAGAGGAGAGATTGAGACAGTTGGTAGAGGAGTTTGGAAGGGTGTGTGAAAGGAGGAAACTGAAAATAAATGAGA
This sequence comes from Birgus latro, assembly GCA_018397915.1. Taxonomy (NCBI): domain Eukaryota; kingdom Metazoa; phylum Arthropoda; class Malacostraca; order Decapoda; family Coenobitidae; genus Birgus; species Birgus latro. The sequence goes on along the minus strand of JAGKTI010006145.1, from coordinate 32,252 downwards.
ATAAGAGTAAAGTGATGAAGTGTACGAGGTTGGTAGATGGTAGGAGGATGAATATAGTTTTGAATGGTGAGTTGCTTGAGGAGGTAAGAGTGTTTTAAGTATTTAGGGCCACATGTTGCTGTGGATGGAAGAATAGATGCAGAAGTGAAGTTTAGAATGAATGAAGTAGGAAAGGTGCTGGGAGGAATGAAAAAAGTGTTTAGATGTTGTTCACTTAGAATGGATGTAAAGAGAAGGCTGCATGAGGGTATTGTGGTACCAACTGCATTATATGGGGCTGAAACATGGAATATAGGTGTAGCAGAGAGGAAAAGTTTGAATGTAATGGAGATGAGGTGTCTGAGGAGTATGTGTGGAGTGACGTGTATGGATCGAGTGAGAAATGACGAAATGCGAAGGAGAACTGGAATTGTTTGGGAGATGGCTGATCGAGTTGAGCAGAGGATGTTGCGATGGTTTGGGCATATGGAGAGAATGGAAAATAAGTGATTGGTAAAAAAGATAACTACATCTGATGTGAGAGGTGTAAAGCTGAAAGGAAGACCATGAATAGGATGGATGGATAGTGTGAAGAGAAAGCTGGATGCAAGAGGGTTGTCTGTTGAGCAAGGAAGAGTGGCTGTGTGTGATAGAAATGAATGGAGGAAAATTGTGAATGAATAAATGATGATGCAACCCTGAGGGGATATCCTCCCACATTTTGTCTGATCAGCTGATCAGGTCAGGTGTGGGTAAGGGGCTGGGTCCATTATGATATGGCAGGGGTAAACCAGCTTTGGTGCTGCGGATGTCACTGACTGCACTGTGTAGTTGACCCTCGTGCTGTGTGGTGCGGTGAGGATCTGTCCCTTCTCCCCTTTGGGGCTAAGATGCTAATGAATGTGTATGAGTGGATGAGTTAATTGGTAGTGTGTTGACCTGTCTCGGCTACCTCCCTTTTCTTGGGGGAAGCAGCCTAGGTATATAGATAGATAGATAGATTATTACAATTAAATGTTTTTATTATGATTTGTGTTATGCTAGCGATAACTTGGTTTCTCTGGGTTGTTCTAAACAGGAAGGAACACACAAAACACACTTATGTCACACTCCAGTGGTACAGGGCGAGAACAGAAATTCAGGATGGCATTTCAACAGGTTTATTAGTATCCTTAAACTCTAGTTACAACACTGGCAACATTAAGCCAAAGACATACAGGAGATACAAGATAAATGGTCAGTCCAGGAGATGGAATCTTAATCTGAGGACCTGAAGAGACCTCTACTCTGGGTGTGATAGGGAGACAGCCACAAAGTCTAAACACAGGGAAAGAAAAAGGGAGATCCAGGAAGGAAGTGTACATGTGTACTGTTGGATGTTGTTATAAGTATATCGGGAAGGCAAAGGCCAAAAGAGAGAAACTGCGACTCTAGTTCCTAAAGGGGAAACCAGATATCTAGTTCTCATTAAGGACCTAGGGGACAGACATTAGTGTGGACTGCTCCCAAAATGGGCACACAGGGAGAATATAAGGGACCCGAGAAAGAGGGGACGGTCATATGGTTGGGTCACCGGGATGGGATCTCTTTTCCTGATGCAAGGGGGAGAAAACTGATGGGGGGTGAAAGGGGGAAGCACAGGGGGCGGGGTCACTCCGGGGATTGCACTGTCTTGCAGTGGCCGGTCTGGGATAGGGAGATGTCGTGGCTTCTTTGTGGCTGAAACACGTCAGGCTAGTTCAGTTGGTGAATGGAAAGTCATGGGCCAGTTCAGTTGGCGAATGGAAACTTCGTGGCTGAACTGCTTCAGGCCAGTTCAATTGGGGAATGGATGAAGTCACGTCGGGGCAACTCCCTTGTGACGTCGAGCCAACATCTGCAGTTCGTGTCGAGCCAAACCAGAGTCAGAGAAGCACTGAACCTTCTCCTTAGTACTGCATTGAACCAGTACTGGACTGAAAAGCTCTGGCCATTTGCAGTACTTGGGGTTCTGGTTGCGACGGCGGATAAGCTTCAGCTCAGGGCGAGAGGGGTGGCTAGTGGTGGTGTGCAAGCAGTTCCTGTGTTCTTCTGGCTTGGAAGTTTGTATGATGGCGATCCTGGCGGTGGGGTGATGCTGCTTCCCGTCTCCCTGGTGGTGGTTCTCTGTGGTAGCTGGATTGGGGACTGTGGTAGATGGCCTCATCGTGGGCATTTTACTACCCTCGCCGTCTTTTAAACCATGTCCTTGTGGCTGGAGGTTGAACGTTTTCTCTTCATTGATGACAATGATTGGCGTGAGGTATTGCTAGGCATAGTACCATGCTATGGACCTCTCATCTAGTCTCCTCTTCGGGTCTCTGACGAGGATGAGGAAGCTTGGCTGGTGGTAGGTTTTCAGTAGGTATAGGTATTGAGGCCCCTGGATTCTTTTCTTGTGTCTGGTATTATAGATCCAGAAGGCATAACAGACGAACATGGCTGTGTGGTTGGTTACGGCTGGAGAGAGGAGATGGCGGAAAAGGTTGTGGCTCCAACGGTGGCTGGGAGATGATGACCTTTGACCCAGTGTGAGGCTTGAAGTCACCTGTTGTAGACGCAAATGTAGGAGTGGCATGGGTGTTGGCTGGTATCGAGGCATGCTGGACAGGATTTGTGCTAGTTTGTGGCGTTACTTTTTAATTTTTCTGACCTGCGGGTTGGATTTGGTATGCGGCTGGGGTTGGAGGGTGGGTGGGTGGTGGGGTGGCAGGTTTTGATGATAGTGGGGGGGGGGAGGCTATACTTAGGTGGTCGGGATTGGCGGCCTGATCTGGTGAAGATGGGAATGCGACTTCTGTCTGACAATGTGTGGATGAGGATGAGAGGCTGGTTGATGATCTAGGGTTTGCTGAAGCTGATTATGAGACTGGCTGAGGTTGTGGTAAGGTTGGTGGGTTACTGGGGGTATGAGATGAATGAGAAGGGGTACAGGAAAGTGCACAAGGTGACGGGGTGGCTGAGGGTCAGGATAGGTACAGGAAAGTGCACAAGGTGACGGGGTGGCTGAGGGTCAGGATAGGGAATTTGAGTGTGGGGTGGGAGATGAGGGGGAGGGTGAGGATGAGGGATGATGGTTAGGGGATTGTGGGGTGGATGGGTTGGGTGTGAAGGTAAGGATGAGGCCTGGTGAGCTGGGGATGGTTGACTGGGTGTAGGGTTTGGTGGTGATGAGAGTGGAGAAAAGTTTATGGGTGGGGTGGTGAAGACAGGATAATGAATTTGGTGATAGCTGAATGACTGGGGTTGTGGGTAATGGGGTTGTGGGCGATCAGGGGAGATGGAGGACGGACTTTGGATTTCCCTGGTCCCAGTGTTGGTTTGGTTGGTTTTGATGAGGTTATATCGACAGACATGTTGGTTGCAGTATACCCTGGTTTCACCATGAAACTCAATTACAACCTTGCAGCAATTCGGCACATTTGTGATTTTGAAAGGACCAAGAAACTTTGTCTAGAGTTTGTGATCTAGAGGCAATCTAGCAACCATGGCTTGCTAGCCCAATTGGCGTGGATTTTCAAGAGTAGTTTCGTCCTTCTGCAAGTCTTGGCAGTGCTGCATCTGACAAAGGCAGTTCTTGAGGTGGGAGAGTGGGTCTTGTGTGGCTGATGGTGGCTTGGCCAAATGCCATAATGGAATCAACAGTGGAGGCTTGCCAAACGAGTTCGTGGGGAGTGATACGATCTTGTCTAGGGCAGGTATTAGTGCCCCATTGTAGGATTTTGACTTGGGACGGCCAGTCTTCTGTGTTGAGGGTGACTAGCCTGATTCTGAGTTGATTGGCGAGGCTTTGGTGGCTTCTTTTGCAAAGGGAGTTTCCTCAGGGATGGTAAGGAGATAAGTGGGAGATACGGTATCCGAATAACTTGGATAGCTGTTCCGAAACTTGTTCGGAGAACTCTGAAGTTAATGGAATGAAGTGCTTAGGGAAGACCAAAGTATGGAAAGACATTGGTGATTACAGCCTCGGCGATGGCTTTGGCAGTGTGTTCCTTAGCTGGGCAGGCAATGATGAACCTGGAGTAGGTGTCGACGAACTTGTTGATAAATCAGGTCGCTGATTTTGATAGGGGAGGTCCCATCACATCTGCCACAAGCAGCTGCCACGGTCTGGTGGCCATCAGGTATTCAATTGGTCCTGGCGTCCTGGAGATGTCTTTTCCTAATGCACAGGCTCTGCAGGCTTTGTTGACTCACCTGGCAAAGGTTGATGATTGGGGTGTCCAGTAGACATCCTTAAAAACCTGAAGCAGTTTTTGTTGGCCGAGGTGGATCCTGTTGTTGGAGTGTAGATTTGCCATTACTTCTTCAACCTCCGTTGGGTCGACGATGATATGGCCCGAGGGAGTGTATATGTTCCAAATCCTTGAAGGTGTTGGTTGGCATCCAGTTGGGTTCTTCTTTTGTCTCTCATTGTCGCGGCAATGTTTTCTGTGAAGCGCTGTGGCGTGTTTTCTGTGGTTCAATAAGCAACTTCAGGGGAAGCCTCGAGAAGGCGTCTGTGTTGGTATGGAGTTTGCCAGGGCAGTACACGATGTTGAAATTGAATTCCTCGAGGGTTTCTTGCCATCTCACTAAGAAAGCATTGGTTGTCTGTGATCTCTGCAGCCACTGCAGGGACTGATGGTCCATGATGGTCATGAGCGAGGCCCCAAGGATGTAGACTGGAAGTGCTTGAGGGCCCAGATTATTCCGAGGCATTCACGTTTTGTGGCTGCATACTTTGCTTCGGAAGGGTTTAGGGTCCTGCTGGCACAAGCAATGAAGTGCTCTTTCCCTTCTCAAACCTGGGCAAGGAAGGCACCTATTCCGACCAAGGAGACATTGGTATACAACTGAAAAGGCTGCATGTAGTCAGGGAAGATGATTACTGGCACTGTGGTGAGATGGTGTTTGAGCTTTTTGAAGGCTTCAGTCCTGGGGGTAGTCCATTGGAAGGTTTTGTCTGTCTTCCTCATATCGTGGAGTGGCAATGTAATGGTGGTGAAATTCTTGACAAAGCGTTGGTAATATGATGCCATGCCTAGGAATGCTTGAACTCCTTGCTCAGAGCTCGTTGGGATATAGGACCAGATCTTCGCGGGAGACGACATGGTCAAGGAACGCAACTGATTCTTAGGCAAGTTTCCCCCCCCCGGGAAGAAGGAACCAAAGGCTAGGAGCCCGCAAAACAGTTCCTTCTGAGAAAAAAACAAAAACAATACAAAAGAGAGCCTAATTCAAGATCTATTCATTTTGAGATGCCTGGACACACTGCGTTTGAAAGACTGGAGATCATAGGAAGTAGGAAATACAGAGGGAGACATTTTCAGAGTTGACATGTTGCATAAATGAAGGACTGGGAGTAATGGTTAACTCTTGCATTAGAGAGTTGGACAGAAAAGGATGAGAGTTTGTTTCTAGAGGTGGAGGAATGCAAGTAGACAGTTCAGAGGAGCAGTGACCACTGACGTAGAGATAGAAAAGAGATAAAGAGGTAACAGTGTGGCAAAGAGACAGAGGTTGAAAGGAGCCACCAAGAGGAAGAGTTAATGAGACGAAAAGCCTTTGACTCTACTATATTGAGAAAAGCTGTAAGTGGGGACCCTCCCCACACATGAGAGTTGTACTCCACACAGGGGCGAATAAAACCCGTGTATGAAGTCAACAACTGTGCAGTGGTAAAGAAGGTACGGAGTCAGCTTAGCACACCTAATCTCTTGGAAGCAGATTTTACAAGAGATGCAATATGAACTTTCCAAGATATATCTGGAGTGAATGAAACCCCATGCATGTTCAAGGATGATACAGGATTGAGCTGGATATTATTAAACATTAGTGGGTACTCCTGTGGATGACTTTGTCGAGTTGATAGGTGTAAAAACTGAGTCTTTGGTGCATTAAAAACAACAAGATTATTTTTACCCCAGTCAGAGATACAAGCCAAGTCAGACATTAGGTGTGCCACAGCCTCATCCTTTGTTTGTTGAAGCAACTGCTGAGATGGATGTTGCAGGAACCAAATGGTAGCTCGATCGGTAGAGAGTTGGCTTGCAGTCCCGACGGACCCAGGTTCGAATCCTCGCTGGGGTAGGGAACAGTTTAAGGATTTGAATTTCATTAAATCAGGCTTTACTGATCTACCAGAAGACCCGCCGACATGTCGTAAAAATACCCCGCTAATACCAATACACCAGTCCTGTATGAGACAGCCCTAGCATGTATTCAATATGGACAGTGGGTGTTAGCGCCATAGTGGTGACATGTAGAGGTGTATGGTATGTAGGAGGATGGCTGGGCCTTGATAGCAGGCTGTGAAAGCCTATGCCCAGAGTCGGACACATAAAAAAAAAAAAAAAAAAATGGAAAGGTGAAGGGTGGAATCATCAGCGTACGAGTGAGCAGGGTTAGATGTACAGCTTAGAAGATCACTGATGAATAAAAGGAAAAGAGTTGGTGATAGGACAGAGCACTGAGGAACACCACTGTTGATAGATCTAGGAGAAGAACGATGGCCGTCTACAACAGCGGCTACAGAATGACCAGAAAGGAAGCTATAAATGAAGGCACAGATAGAAGGATAGAAACCGTAAGAGGGCAGTTTGGAAATTAAAGATTTATGCCAGACTCAACCAAAAGCCTTTGAGATGTCCAGTGTAATGGCAAAGCTCTTGCCAAAGTCCCAAAATGAGGATGACCAGGAGTCTGAAAGGTAGGTGAGAAGATCGCCAGTGGAGCGTCCCTGAAGGAACCCATACTGACGATCAGAAAGAAGGTTGTGATAGGAAAGATACTTTAAAATTTTTCTGTTAAGAATAGACTTGAAAACTCATGAGACATAAGATGTTCAAGCAATTGGATGATAGTTAAAGGGTTGGGAATAGTCACCCTTCTTTGGGACTGGCTGGATGAGAGCAAACCTCCAGAAAGAAGGAAAGGTACCCTTCTTTGGGACTGGCTGGATGAGAGCAAACCTCCAGCAAGAAGGAAAGGTACCCTTCTTTGGGACTGGCTGGATGAGAGCAAACCTCCAGCAAGAAAGAAAGGTGCAAGTTGAAAGACAAAAGGAAGAGTTTACCTGGGCAGGGTGTAAGCACAGAAGCACAGTTCTTGAGGACAACAGGAGGGACTCCATCAGGCCCATATGCCTTGTTAATACTGAGGCCAGTGATGGCAGAAAATACATCAGCTTAAGAAATTTTAAGGTCAGCCATGAGGAAGTCAGAGGGGGGAAGTGATGGAAGAAAAGCACCGGATTCATCTAAGGTGGAATTGGAGGAGAAAGTCTGAGTGAAGAGATCTGCTTTATCAGTAGAAGAAATAGCTACAGAGCCAACAGAGTAGAAAAGAGAAGGGAAGGGTGATGAGGTGAAATTGTTAGAAAGGTTTTCGGCAAGGTGCCAGAAGGAGCAGGAAGAATTCAAGTTGAAGAGTTGAGAGCATTTAGTACGGATGAAATTATTTTTAGCAGAGTGAAGAACAAATCTAGCAAGATTCCAGGCAGAAACATAAAAAAGATGTGATTCAGGGGTGGGTTGGCTCTGGTACCTTTTATGGGCCCTCTCCTTGTTGCGGATAACATTAGAACAAGCGTGATTATACCAAGGCTTTCTTGCATTAGTCGAAGGATACGAGAAAGGAATGTATGTTTCCATGCCCGAGAGAATAACCTCCGTAATGCGCAAGGCATGCTCAGATGGCTCCTGGCCATGGAAGCAATAATCAATCCAGGGAATATCAAAGAAGTACTGCCTGAGGGCCTCCCAATCCGCGGCTCCAAAGTGCCATAGTCATCGTTTCTGTGGAGGGTCCACAGACTGTACTGGAGCAATAGGACAAGTCAAGGTAATAAGGTTGTGATCGGAGGAGTCCAGTGGAGAGAAAAGATTAACAGTGTAAGCAGAAGGATTAGTTGTAAGAGGTCAAGCATGTTGGAGCTCTCTCCAAGGCGGTCAGAGATATGGGTAGGGTGCTGTACAAGCTGCTCTAGGTTATTACGGATAGAAAAGATGTAGGCTTGTTCTTCAGGTGGTTCAGTGAAAGGAGAGGAGAGCCAAAGGTGGTGGTGAACAGTAAAATCTCCTAGAATGGAGATTTCAGAGAAAGGAGAAATGTTTAGAATGTGTTCCACTGTAGAAGTAAGACAGTCGAAGAATTTTTGATAGTAGAATTTGGGGATAGGTAAACAGTGCAGATACATTTAGTCAGAGAATGACAGGATGAGCCGAAGCCAGAGTAGAGAAATGAGAAGAATCAAGTTCAGGATCACAAAAGCAAGATAAGTCAATGCGCACATATACAAAACAGCCACCTATGGCTTTGAAATGAGTATAGAGAAAGTAGGAGGATACAGAAAATCAGTTGCCTCAGACAGGTGAGTCTCGGTTAAGAAGAGAAGGTGAGGTTTAGAGGAGGAGAGGTGGTGTTCAACAGAGAGAAAGTTAGAGGAAAGACTGCAAATGTTGCAGAAATGAAGAAGTGAGGCAGACAGTGGTTCCAGGCAGCTCGTTGAGTTGTCACCGGGAAAGAGGCAGATGGTGAGGGCCAGTGGTGGGCAGCGCAAACGAAAAAGGACCTTGCGCAAGCGCAATGCGCAATCCACAGTTCACTACCTTGCGCAAGCACAAAGTGTGTAATCTGACTAATATTTAGCTTGCGCAATGTCACAAAGCGCAAGCACAAACCATTTGCATATATTCATGGGAATTACTGTAAAATATTGAGATACTTACCTAAATTAGCATACTAACTTCCTTTTATTTATTATAATTATTTTCTAATATCTGTAAGTTGCACAAGAGCACAATCTAATATTTATCTTGAGCAATGTTTCAAAGCACTAGTGCAAACCATTTGCATATATTTGTGGGAATTACTGTAAAATATTGAGATATTTAAATAAATTAGCATACTTACTTTTATTTTTTATTATTCTATCTATTCCCAGATGCCTTACTCCCGTAAGGGGTGGCCATTGGCCACAACAAATTGCCTCCATGTCACCCTGTCCCCCCCCCCCATTTCACTACGCTGCACCCAACTCACACCCCTCTCTCATATACATCTCCACTCCATCCCTCCATCTCATCTTTGCCCTCCCCCTCCCTCTCACTCACATACACTCTAGCCTCGTTACTCTCTATCCTCTCCATATGGCCAAAACACTTTAATGTGTTTCCCCTAACGCTTCCTGTCACATCCATATCCACACCACAACGATCCTTCACTTCATCTGTCAGTCTGGCTCGACATGCTCCTCTCAAATAACTGATTTATTTCCACTCTCTCGGTCATTTGAATTTCACACTCTGCATCTGGCTGGCAAGACTGGGCAGTACAGCAGGTACTCCTGTTACTGGGGGCATCCATTACCAACAAATTACTTCACACAAAGTAAATAAGGTGGTACGACCGGAGCAATGCGCTGTTAACTCGTGTACGTTCATATAGATGAGTGAGCGAAGCGGAGAGGGACAGAGAAACAAAGGCTATGATGTTGCCAGTTTTACTTTTATCTGCATTTTCTCAAGACATTTTATTTAATAATTTAATATAGATATATAACAGCATCTGCAATTCCTTGCAAAAATCATTAAAACATATTATTTAAATAAGAAATCTGCAGCCTAATAAATTACTATTTGCACTTGCTCATCTGCCTTTTCATGTGCAAAACTGCAATATTGCTCATGGTCTTGTGCAGTGAGCAATGCGCAAATGATATTCACCGAAGTGCAAGGGTGCACAATTGCACACTGCGCACCTGCCCAGCACTGGTGAGGGCATTTATGGTCCCCCCCCCCAGGGACTCCGAGGCATTGTTAAATTGTGCCATTTTTCTTTTTTAATTTTGAAAAGGAAGCGTAGTGTGTACTGTGCATGTAGACTGGTGTTGACAGTTAGAGAAACTTGAACTGGAAAGCATGCTGGCCTACTCTCTTTGTTACTAACACAGAAAAAGTTCAGCAAAGGGGGATGGTCAGGAACTAGTCCCGAGAGCTGATGAAATGGGAGCTCCAGCTCTCCCTGTCATCGACTTTCCATCCACCCTGGGAGTGCTGCCCTGCTCGATTGATGCTACAGTCTTAAGGTCTGCAGCTTTAATGCGGCTCAGCACTCGCCCTAAATGCTGCAGATGCTCTTTCCATGTTTGTCCTGATAACATCATCCAGGAAGGCCAAACAAGTCTCCTGCATTAGCGCTTGTAGCATCGAATCCATTAACCTGGAGAAGGTGGCTGGTCCATTGCAAAGGCCACAGGGGTGGACGTTGAACTCGTAGAGTCGTCCTCCACTGGTCGAGAAGGACATTTTCTGCTGATGCTTTTCTTATATGGGTACTTGTGAGTAGCCGGACTGAAGGTACAAAGTGGAGAACCATCAGGCACCAAGCAGCAGGTCCAAATTGTCAATTTGAGATAGGGAGTGGGATCGCTGATGGTTACGTCATTGAGCTGTTGATAACTGATGCAAAATCGCATTGATCTGTCTTTCTTTCTCACCAGCACTACAAGAGAAGACCACGGGCTTGTTGAGAGCATCACAATCCCTGCACTCAGCATGTTGTGGACTTGGCGGTCTTCTTTTTGGCGTAACACCAGATTTTTCCTGCATGATGGCTGACGTATGGGGGGGGGTCCTGTAATGTATATCTGGTGGTGTAGTATCTCAGTCCGGCCTAGATCTCCTGGGTGTGAGACAAAGACGTCCTGGCAAAGATGTTCACCAGTTGACAGCATAGTGAATGTAGGTAACAGACATGAAAATCACTATAAAAATCACCTTTTTCACAGCCTAAGCACTCAAATATGGGGCACAAGGCATGAAATAAATAAAATGTAACCAGAAAAATGATGATTTAGAGGTGAGTATGACAAATATTTTCACAAGCTGACAGCATAGTGAACATAGGTAACAGACATGAAAATCACTATGAAAATCACCTCTTTCACAGCCTATGCACTCAAATTTGGGACACTATCTATCTATTGCCAGACGCCTTAATCCCGTAAGGGGTGGCCACAAACAAATCGCCTCCATGTCGCTCTGTCCTCCGCCATTTCATTGCCCTGCTCCCAGCTCACACCCCCATCTCTCATATACTTCTACACTCCATCTCTCCATCTCATCCTTGGTTTCCCCCTCCCTCTCCCCCCCTCCACATCACTCACATACACTCTCTTCGTCAGTCTCTCACTCTTCATCCTCTCCACATGCCCAAACCACCTTAATGTGTTCTTCCTAACGCTTCTTATCACATCCACTTCCACACCACAACGCTCCTTCACTTCCACATTTGTCAGTCTGTCTCTCCATGTGACTCCACATGCTCCTCTCAAATAACTCATTTCCACAGATCTCACTCTTGACTTCTGTCTCTCCAACAGAGTCCAAGCTTCACTTCCATATGTTAGAGTTGGTATCACAATACTGTCATGCAGCAGCTTTATCACTTTCATGCTCACTTCCCTGTTTCTTATCACTGCTTTGAAGGAACCAGCAACCTTTCTTCCCTGCTGCACTCTTTCAAGCACTTCACCCTCAAAACTTCCATCCTTACTCACTACACTGCCCAAGTACTTGAATGAACTCACATTCTCCATATCCTCCCCATCCAATCTCAATGTACATTCACTGACTTCACTTCTCTCGAAGACCATCACTTTACTCTTCCCTACATTCACTTTTAGATTCCGTTTCTTACACATTCACCCAAATTCATCTACCAAGCCTTGCAGCTCCCTTCGTCTTCACTTAACAGCACAGTATCATCTGCAAACAACTATACTGTACAGGGAGTTTCCAAACACTGCCCTCTCTCACTAGGGCCGCTCCAACATCCACT
>JAGKTI010006145.1:625-15422 GCA_018397915.1 Birgus latro | reverse complement strand
TATATATATATATATATATATATATACTGTATAAACCATCAATTTATATGACATTCCAACACTACTGGCCAATCATACATACATTGATATATTGAATTTTGTTTAATAAACCTCTGTCATAAAAGACAAGATAAACACTATAAGCCTGGGTCAAGAAACATTTGCCAGCAGCTGCACACATGAAAACAGTACTGTCTGTACTCTGCAAGGGTCCTAGACTATACAAAATTATGACCATTTCTCAAGAAAATTAATCTGTTATCATTTCAGTGTGAATATGATATTGATACTGACTAAAACAAATCACAAGCAAACAATATGTGGTATCCACATGAAAGCATGTATACCAACATGGGATACAAGCATCTGGCATAATGCAATAGCCACTGTCTGTGGTGTCATATTATTTTGTGCAAAATGTGCATTGAGGTGATGTATACTCTAATCAAATCATATCCAAATGCTGTAAGCACCATGCATTACCAAAGAATCTGAAAACAGTTTTTCTCTTGTGCATCTCCTTCAGATATGGTTGCTGAACCATACACTGGTTTAATAGCTTCAAGGTATGCCACACCAAAATCAGGCATACCAGCCATTCTGAGATGACAAGCAACGCTGTGCTCATTTTCACATTCATCCTACACAAATGTCTGGGTACTTTTTGGCGACAGTGCACATGCAAACAAGCCACAGCAGTATCTTTAACAACTAACTGTGCCTCTATAAGTTTCCAGAAGGACTTACACCTACCTATTTTCCTCCGATGTTCAGTGGCATTCTTCTCTCCATCAATAATGTTGGTAAGCTCCTCCAGATTGAAAGAGCAACGAGCACGTTCTCGCTGCAGATCTTCACAGCAGGGAGGGTGTTTACTCATGGTGGCAGGGATGGTCTGAGGTAGGCTGTGGCAGATGGGTGATGAACATTAGCATTCAGTACTCTAGTAGGAAAGTTCCAGTAAGCTTAAACCCATCCCTACAATGTTGTATTACATCATTTTGATCTTCCATCCTGGTGCAAGAGAGCAATGCCTTCACAAGATGGAAGTGATATAACCAGGTACAGGTAACTGGCAGTTTCCATGGCACAGTTGTACAAACATTCCTCAACTCCCTCGTCATTCCCTAAAAGAAGGATGAGAGCAGAGAAGGGCAACTTCAGCCAACAATCCATTGTGTTCATGTTCTGGTAAACCTGAGACAACAACAACAACAACAGTAATCTTACTTCTTTCAGATAATTTTACTGAATTGAAGATACTTCTCATACTGATAGAGTTAACAACAGCTGTGAGTAATCCCTACAGTAAGGTACCAATAATACTGCTGAGAAGTAGGATTTGCTAGATAGGAAGTACTGGAAGGTTCTTGGTACCAGTACTCCTCATATCTTTGTCAATTGCAAGTCAGAGTTACCAGTTAGCCTGCTATTTGTGAGTGGAGGTATTCTGTAAAGTTATGCATTAAATTTTATGTTCTTTTCTCTATAATGTGTTATTTATGTAATTGTTTGTTAAATTATGTAATTTTATTTCAGTTTGCATGAAAGCATTTAGAGTAATGTCTATCTATCTATCTATAGCCCGACGTCCTAATCCCACAAAGGATGACTGCAGACAAAATGCCTCCAAGTTGCTCTGTCACCCACCATTTGACTGCCCTCCCCCCTACTCACTCCCTCCTCCCTCATATACCTCTCTACTCCATCCCTTCACCTCATCCTCGGTCTTCTCCTCCCTCTCCCTCCCTCCACTTCACCTACATACACCCTCTTAGTCAGTCTTTCATTCTTCATTCTCTCTACATGTCCAAATCACCTCAGTGTATTTCTCCTAATTTTCTCAATCACGTCCACATCCACCCCACATTGTTCTTTCACTTCTTCATTCATCAGCCTGTCCTCCCTGTCACTCCACATGCTCCTGTCAGGTAACTCATTTCCACTGCTCTCACTCTTGACTTGTTCCACTCTAGGAAGGTCCATGCCTTGGATCCATACATCAGGCTAGGGATCACAATACAGTAATCCCTCCAACATCCGATATAATAAAGCCAAAGGCAAATGCGGGACTTGGTTTTGTCCACAACTTGGGAAAAATACCCCTGGACAGGTACTTATAGACCCCAACCTAACCTAACTTTGGAAGCCACCTAAATAACTCCCTATTGGACATGCACAGCACCTATTTAATACTCTGTGCACATAAATATGGGACAGAAACCATGAAATAAATGAAAAGGAACCAGGGAATGAGAAATTAGAAGTGAGTATGGAAAACAGTCAGCAATATACCGGGTACATACGACACGTCCATGACCGTTGCGAAGATTGACCTGCCTCCTCTATGGCTCTAATAGTGGTGAAGGAGCACTTGAAGCACGTACAGTAATCCAGTGTTGCACTGCACTTAATCCTTTGCACTGTGAATTATAATTGTTTAACACTGCACAATCTGTTCATACTTATGCCACACCAGTTGCAACATGCCAGCGTTGCACTCTGCACTTAATCCTTTGCATTCTGAATTCTAATTTCTTGACACTGCACAACACTGTAAATTCCCTTGTGATCTAGTGTACCCATACTATATTACTGAAAACAATCCACATATGTAATCAAGTACAGTTAGTGTCTTGAAGTGCTGAGCTAGGCTGTATTCTCCCACCCCACATGACACACAACAGCAGTCTGGGGCGAGCCTCTACTCAAAGTGGATCATTTAAGAGTCTCCTGTAAATAAACCTCCCTTGTTCAGCATGCAAGATCATTGGAATTTACCCAAATGTAACACGAGAGGGTATTGGAACACTTGTGGTGAGGTAAAGCAGTTTATTTACTGTTTATTCACAAAAGCGAGCATGTGGGCAGCCATGGCAACGAGCATGCAGTCATGACGGTAGGTAGGTGGGAACTGGTGAGAATGTAGGGGCCATTAGCGTACATTGGAGGAACAACGCACCAAAATACCGCTGTTCATCACTGCGCAGCAAATTTAAAGTAGGGATGAACACATACCGGCTTTGTGTGTGTGTGTGTGTGTGTGTGTGTGTCCAAGAACCCGAGCCCAAAATGTCCGGGACCTGGGGTGTCCGAGTCATAAGGGGATTACTGTACTGTACTATCATGCAGCGACTTCTTAACTTCTATACTCACCTCCCAATTCTCATCATCGCTTTCAGTGAACCAACAACCTTCCTTCCCTGATGTACCCTTTCAAGCACTTCATCCCCAAACCTTCCTCCATCCTTACTCATCACACTACCCAAGTACTTGAACACTAACATTCTCCATATCCTCACCATCCAGCGTCACTGTGCATTCTGTGACTTCATTCCTCTTAACCCCTTAACCGCGGGTCGTCACTTCCGTGACGCTCGGGAGCAATGGATCATACCGCGGGGCGTCACTTTTGTGATTTTGTGTTGTTTTGAATTCGCCCGGGCTTTCAGGTGGTGACTTGTATCATCTATCAGCACTGCCAATGTCCAACAATAGTCAGAGCTGCTAATGTCATCAGTACTCCCATCCATTGTTGACAGTTTAGCCATTTTCCCTAATTCTAGACTCCCCTCCCTACCTCCCCTCCATTACCCTCTCGTGTCGTCTGCTCAGCGGCTCTGCGCTATGCAAATCTTCCCTGGATTTTTCCACTGATTTCATCCATCGAAATGAGCCCTATGCCCTATTCTTATACAAAATAATATATGTATTAAAAAAATAAGGTAATTGATAGTGCCATACATCTGGAATTGGCTAATTATCACTTGGCAACATCCAACCTGCACTTGTTCGCTAATTTCCCATGCTTTTTCCCCCATGAAATATGCCGTATGAGCTATTCTCGTAATATAAATGTATATAAGAAAGGAAGGGAGAAGCCTGAGTGATTATGTATTGTCTAGATTTCCTACGACTTATTTCTTAGCATATACATTAGCAGCTGACATTTTCAAATACAGTAATCCCTCCAATATGCGATGTAATAGAGCCAAAGGCATGTCCGAATATTGGTTTTGTCCGGATATTGGGCCCTGAAGCTCCAGCACTGGTCATTCATCACCCTAACCTAAATCAGAAAACTACCTTCCTACCTCCCTACTGGACATGTATAGCACTTATTTAGGTCCCTTTTCACATAAATAATGCACACAAAGCATGAATTAATTGAATTTTAACCAAAAAATTATGATTTAGAGGTGAGTGAAGCATAGGTGCTCAGAGCTTGCCAGCATAGTATAAGTAAGTATCTGACATGGAAATCATCTTTTCTCACATTTTATGCACTAAATTATTGGATACAAAGCATCAAATACAGTAAATGATGTAAACTGCTACCAGAAAATGGTTAGGTTAGGTTAGGTTAGGTTAGGTTATGACCGAACATGAAATTCACTGCCTTTCACCTTTTTCGTAGCTGGTGCACTTAAGAATCATGCATGAAAAAATTAAATTGCAAGCAGGAAATTATGACTAACATTTTTGGTAATTTTTAAAGATATTTACAGCATGATGAAAACAGGTTATGCATGAAAATCTTTATGGTAAGCATAGGTTAGGTTAGGATAGGTTAGGTTAGGTTAGGTTATGACCGAAAATGAAATTCACTGCCTTTCACCTTTTTCATAGCTGGTGCACTTAAGAATCATTCATGAAAAAATTAAATTGCAAGCAGGAAATTATGATTAACATTTTTGGTAATTTTTTAAGACATTTACAGCATGATGAAAACAGGTTAGGCATGAAAATCTTTATGGTAAGCATAGGTTAGGTTAGGTTAGGTTATGACCGAACATGAAATTCACTGCCTTTCACCTTTTTCATAGCTGGTGCACTTAAAAACCATGCATGAAAAAATTAAATTGCAAGCAGGAAATTATGATTAACATTTAGGGTAATTCTTTAACACATTTACAACATGATGAAAACAGGTTAGACATGAAAATCTTTATGGTAATCATAGGTTAGGTTAGGATAGCTTAGGTTATGACCGGACAAGAAATTCACTGCCTTTCACCATTCTCATAGCTGGTGCACTTAAAACCATGCTTGAAAAAATTAAATTGCAAGCAGGAAATTATGATTAACATTTTTGGTAATTTTTAAACACATTTACAGCAAGATGAAAACAGGTTAGGCATGAAAATCTTTATGATAAGCACAGGTTAGGTTAGGATAGGTTAGGTTAGGTTATGACCGAACATGAAATTCACTGCCTTTCACATTTTTCATAGCTGGTGCACTTAAAAACCATGCATGACAAAATTAAATTGAAAGCAGGAAATTATGATTAACATTTAGGGTAATTTTTTAACACATTTACAGCATGATGAAAACAGGTTAGGCATGAAAATCTTTATGGTAATCATAGGTTAGGTTAGGATAGGTTAGGTTAGGTTAGGTTAGGTTATGACCGGACATGAAATTCACTGCCTTTCACCATTTTCATAGCTGGTGCACTTAAAAACCATGCATGAAAAAATTAAATTGCAAGCAGGAAATTATGATTAACATTTTTGGTAATTTTTAAACACATTTACAGCATGATGAAAAGAGATTAGGCATGAAAATCTTTATGGTAAGCATAGGTTAGGTTAGAATAGGTTAGGTTAGGTTAGGTTATGACCGGACATGAAATTCACTGCCTTTCACCATTTTCATAGCTGGTGCACTTAAAAACCATGCATGAAAAATTAAATTGAAAGCAGGAAATTATGATTAACATTTAGGGTAATTTTTTAACACATTTACAGCATGATGAAAACAGGTTACACACGAAAATCATTATGGAAATCATCTTGCGCACAGTTTATGCATGAGATTAATGATATGGAAAGAACAAAACAAGGAATTTTGATGAAGTTAGGGTACTTACGAAAAAGAAGCTGCCGTCCTGATGTATAACTCGCTCTATTATCTCAGACTTTGACACGAAGAAATTGCACCACACAACCCTCGTAATTTACAATCACCAGAACTTCTCACCAACATTTTCCACAACATTTTTTTTGCATAACTGGGATCACATCACTTCACTGCACTGTACATAACAGTAAATTTCCGTGTGGTCTAGTGACCGAGTCCTGGAGCCTTGTGAACTCAGTATCAGCTTTCAGCTCCGTTCCACGTACCAACACACCTGCGGCACGTTGTTGTCGATACCAAATCAGCGTGGATCGGTCGATGTCTGCATACTTAGGACTAAACATCACCTTCCTCTCCACGTTTCGTTTGGTCTTCGAAGCAAAATCAGCCGTGTACTGCTGTAGTCTGTCTCGGGACTTCTTGATATCAAACAAGGTGGAGCGAGGGAGATTGAATTCACGACGAATCCGTGATGTCGGCCACCCGGCGTCCATCTTTTCTAATACCCTTCCCTCTTCTTCTCCAGAGTCAGAACCACTTTCTTCCTCTTCTCAGGTGGTGGGGCCATCATCACACACATGATGAAGAAGGTGAAAAGCAGTATCAAGCACTGTAGGAGGTAGGGTATCACCACAAAAGCAATCGCTTCAGCCGCCATTGTCGAAGCTGTTCACGAGGCAGGAGCTGAGTGGGAAATGGGGACCGACAGAGAGGCGCCACGTGCGTAAACACAGCCGATCGGCGCGCGTGGGAAATTCAAACTGACGCAGTCCAAAAAAATCGACTTTTTGCCGATTTTTTTCGAATTTTTTGGCATTTCGGGGGTTGGGCAGCCCACGATATCCGAATAGTGAGGGTGTTCGAATATTGGACATCCGAATAATAGAGGGATTACTGTATTGGCTACCGAGATACATACTGTACATTCAGTTCACTGTCGTCCTTCAAGGTGAAATCACGTCGCAGTCACGTCCCTCCATTTCTGCTGCTTTTGCGCCCTTTAAAAAAGGCCTTTTGACCTCTACCCCTACTAAACATCGTGCGGGAAGCAGTAAAGGACTGTAGATATATATAAGTGTAATAAAGTACTAGAAATAATAAAGTGTGAGTGTGTATATGAGTAAGAAATGACAGAATACCAGCGACGAATTAGCGCGAGTGGGAGGCACGTATGCGCTCGTATTTTATATTGCTTTCACAGTGTTTTTTTTTTTGGGGAGTATGGATTCCAAACTACTTAGAAATCATTGAACAGTGTTTCTAGTGATAATATCAGGCAGTGGTGTTCATATTACGGGATGTTGGGAAGTGTAAAGTGGAGACTTAGTTACCCAACTTCAGAAGTCTCCACAAGTCCTACAGTAGTTGACAAGTGCTAAAAAAAAACATCCCAGGAGAAAGCTGAAGGTATGTGCCATAAGCATATTTAATTATAATATTCTAGGACTAATAACTGATTTTTGGCAAATATTTTAAAAAAGTCAGTTGGAGAGCAGATATGCCCCACGGGATGGGCACGGCGTGCCTCTGACAACCCCGCGGTTAAGGGGTTAAACACCATAACTTTACTCTTGTTTACAATAACTCTCAGATTCCTCTTCTCACACACTGTCCCAGATTTATTCACCAGACATTGCAACTCCCATTCATCTTCACTCAACAATACTGTATCATCAGCAAACAACAACAATGGAATCTTTCACACCTCACCCTCATTCATTAGAGCCACCCCAACATCCACTGTCCTACCTTGCACCTCCTTTACAACCCCATCCATGTATATATTAAACAGCCATGGAGACATCACACATCCCTGTTTCAGTCCCACATTTAAATCTAAGAACTCACTCAGCTCACCATCCACTCGCATCGTAGCCCTAGTTCCCTGGTACATACTCTTCACAGCACCCAACAATTTTCCATCCACTCCATATACTCTTAATATCTTCCACATACCTTGCATATCTACTGTCATATGCTTTCTCCAAGTCCATGAAGGCAGCATACACTTTCTTTCCTTTCTGTAGATACTTCTCTACTAAACATCTTAGAACAAACATCTGATCTAAACACCCTTTTCCCTTCCAAAATCCCCCTTGTTCTTCTCCAACTAGCTCCTCTGTTATATGCCTAACCCTGTCAATGAGTATTCTATCATATATTTTTCCAATCACACTAAGAAGGCAAATACCCCTATGGTTACCACATACTTCTCTCTCCCCTTTTCTTTTGTATAAAGGAACAATTATACCTGATTTCCAGTCCTCTGGAACCCTTCCCTCTTCCCAAGCCAATCTACGCAACTTCCATATCCACTCCACAATAATCTCACCTCCCATACTTCAGCATTTCACCACACACTCCATCAATTCTTGGGGTCTCTCCCATCTTGATCTTCTTCATTGCTTCAGCTACTTCCACCATACCGATCTCTTCCTCCCTCCTCTCATCTCTTCTTCTTTCAGCCATTCCCCAGCCACTTATACTCACACTGCTCCCACTCTCTACATTCAACAAATCCTCAAAGTGCCGTGCCCCTTCCATCTCCTCATTTTCTCTCTCTTCTCCACCAACAATCTAATATTCCCATCTTTCACTCCCCTACTATTTCCCCCATTCACACTGTCTTACTTTCTTTACCTCCTTCCAAAACAATTTCTTACTCTCCCTCCTTCCACACTCAGATTCCTGCCAAACTTTTCATCCACTCTCTTCTTATTCTCCTCCATCAATCTCTTTGCCTCCCTTCTCCTGCTCACATATACCTTTCTCTTCTCTCTCTCATCTTCTCCCCTACCTGTACTCGATAGCCAGTCACTATATGCCTTCTTCTTTTGTTCCACAGCTTGTTTCACCTTATCATTTCACCATGCTGTCCCTTGCACACCCCTGCATCTCCTCACTCCACAAACCACCTTGCATGCTGCACCTACCTCTTCGTGAATACCTTGCGTACTTCTTCCACCCCTCCCATCTGCTCTAACTCATACCTTCCCAATCTTCCTTCCACTATGCTTTTATACACTGCCATTTTCTCACTATCTTGTAACTTCTCAACTCTTTTCACAGGAGCTGTTTCCTCCTGTCTTCCCCTTCGTCTTATCACCCATTTTCTTTGCTGCCCTACCTTGGCCATCACTAAGTGATGGTCCGAGATTCCATTCCCCCACCCTCTCCACACTCTTGCATCCAACACTTGTCTTCTCATTCGCTCATCCACACACACGTAATCTATCATCACCTTTCGTTCAACAAGTTCACTGTCCATCCTCCTCATGATATACCTGTGGATCATCTTATACCGGAAGAAGGTGTTGGCTATTGCCAACCGCTTACTAGCACAGATGTCCACCAAAGCACTATCATTCTCATCTACTTCAGCTAGCACACCCCACTGACCAATCACTCCATTCACTCGTGCATTCCCAACTTTGCCATTCATGTCTCCAATCAAAAACACTCTCTCGCTCCTCTCAAACTTATCCATATATGCTTCTACACTCGCCCAAAACTCATCTTTCACTCTTGCCACTCAGTCCTCTGTCGGTGCATACGCACATACAGTCGCCCAAGCTTGTATACCTACTTTTATCCTCACCCATACAATCCATGTACCCACTGTTCCATACTGTCTTATATTCTCTTTACACTTCTTGCTTATCATCAGACATGCTCCCTCTCTTGCCCTCTCATTAACTCCTTCACATATTCCTAAACCATACTCCCATCCTCTCACCCTTTCACCTCCATTTAGTTTCAGTCAATCCACATACATCCACTCTTGCATCCTCAAGCACCTTCATCATTCACTCTTCTCACATTCCATGTTCCCATCCTTAGAATGTCCGTTGTTTGTTCCTTGGTTGTCAACGTATGGTCCATCCCAGTCTGAGACACTTTGTTCACTTGTTTAGTTAGTTCTTATTACAGGGTGGGGCACTAACCCACCACCAACCCTTTTAGTCACTTCATATGACAAGCAGGGATACTGGAGGAGTATTACTGAAACCCCTCCAACCCCCAGAGGGATATAATTATTCCCCTGTACAAAGGAAAAGGGGAAAAAGAAGTGTGTGGTAATCATAGGGGCATTTGTCTCCTCAGTGTAATAGGAAAAGTATATGGTAAGATACTTATTAACAGTTAGGGAAACAAGAGAGGAATTAGTTGGAAAACAGGGAGGTTTTAGGAAGGGGAGAGGTTGTGTAGATCAGATATTCTTTCTTAGGTCATTTGTGGAAAAGTTTCTAGAGATGGAAAATTTTCTAGAGAAGGTAAAGAAGCTGTATGCAGCCTTCATGGATTTGAAGAAAGTATATGAGAGGGTGAATAGACAAGGGTTTTGGAAAGTATTAAGAATATATGGAGTAAATGGGAAGTTGTTGAATGCCATGAAGAGTATGAATGAGAGTGCTACGGCTGCACTGCGTGAGGATAGTGAACTGATTGAATTTTTTTATTTGAAAGTTGGATTGATACAGGGATGTGTCATGTCTCCATGGTTGTTCAATCTGTACATGGATGAGGTTATAAAAGAGGTACAAGGTAGGGCAGTGGATGTTGGAGTGGCCCTAATGAGAGAGGGCAGTGTTTGGAAACTCCCTGTACTGTTGTTTGCAAGTGATACTGTGTTGTTAAGTGAAGATGATGGGGAGCTGCAAGGCTTGGTGGATAAGTATGGAAGTGTGTAAGAAATAGAACCTAAAGATGAATGTAGGAAAGAATAAAGTTATGGTCTTTGAGAGAAATGAAGTCAGTGAATGTACAGTAAGGTTGGATGAGGAGGATACAGAAAATGTGAGTGCATTTAAGAACTTGGGTAGTGTGATGAGTAAGGATGGAAGTTTAGAGGGTGAAGTGCTTGAAAGAGTACAAAAAGGAAGAAAGGTTGCTGGTTCTTTGAAAGCAGTGATAAGAAACAGGGAAGTTAGCAAGGAAGTGAAGAGATTACTGCATGACAGTATTGTAATACCAACTCGAATGTATGGAAGTGAAGCTTGGACCTTGTTGGATGGACACAGGTCAAGAGTGAGAGCTGTGGAAATGAGTCATTTGAGAGGAGCATATGGAATCGCATGGAGAGACAGACTGAAAAATGAGGAAGTGAAGGAGTGTTGTGTAGTGGATATGGATGTGATAGAAAGTGTTAGGAGAAACACATTGAGGCTGTTTGGCCACGTGGAGAGGATGGAGAGCGAGAGACTGACAAGGAGAGTGTATGTGGGAGAGGTGGAGGGGAGGGAGAGGGAAGGGGAGGCCAAGGATGAGATGGAGAGATGGAGTGGAGAGGTATATGAGAGAGGGGTTGTGAGCTGGGAGCAAGGCAATGAAATGGCGAAGGACAGGGCAACATGGAGGCAATTCATCTGTGGCCACCCCTTGCGGGATTAAGGCACGTGGCAACAGATAAAGAGATATACAGCGCACCCTCACACAATGCGAGTTTATGGGTGGTGGAAACCCTTGCATTCTACGATTTCGCATTGTGTGAACCAAAGAACTTATGAGAAAAATGGTACAGTATGTGGTGCACAACCCACCCAGGGCTTGGTCTTTGGGTCCTCTTCCAGCCTACTCCACCCTGCTAATATTTTATCTAATAGTACTTCTAGTTGGACCAACAAATAAAACAACAAATAGAACACAATGTACCTTTATTTAAGTGACTTCTGGGCTTATTAAGATGGGAGGGGGGTGGGTATCCAAGGCTTGAGGTGTCTACTCTTGCCCCGCGGGGCGGGGATGCCCCTTTATCATGCTCAGTCACTGTCACTGTTGAGGTCTCCAGGAGGTGCCATAAAGCCTTTAAAGTTGACAGCTGAGACCACAGACATAGTATCATCATCTTGAGTTGAGGTTTCTGGTCTTGGGTCATCAAAGGACGCGAGGTACAGCACATGTTCTTGCGGCAATATGGAGAAGTGTCTGTTTACCCAGGAAAGTCGGTAGATGGCATGCAGATAGCTGGCTAGCCGCCTGCCATTTTGAATTTGGCTTGCTGCCAGCCACCTGCCTTCAAGTGACTGACTCGCATTGTCCAGCCCAACACTTGTAGTAATGGCGGGAAGTCCATTTCTGCCTTGGAATCATACAGACATACCACATGTTGGGAAGTTCGATTTGCAGACTTCCCATTCCATAAAAATAAGCAGTTTCTGAGTTTACCTCGCATTGTAGGTGATTTACACTGTGTGAGTTCACACTGTGTGGGATTGCACTATATATATACACAGTAAACCCTTCATAAGTCGAACTTTTAGAAGACGGAATCTACGGTTAGCCGAACTCAGGCCGAGACCACGATGTAAGTAGGCCGAAATGCGGAGGTAGGGGGACCAATGGCACCAGGCGGACATGTGGCGCCAGTCTGATGCTTGCCTCGCGCCGTTCTTACTGTCATCAAGTGCTGAGAAATGCTCTCCTTTTGCCTTCTGCCTTGCCATGGAAGGTTCAAAGCGTAAAAGAAGTGATACTGGCACCTCTAGTCGTAAGGGAAGAAACTAAAAAAAAAAATAAATGTGTGCATGTAACTTACTGTTAAGTGATCATGATTAAAGTTCAGTACTATTATTACAGCAAGTGTTATATTGCAGTCTATTATAGTGATTAAATTTAAGTTTAGTTCTTAATGTTCAGTGAAATAAATACTGGGTACTGTTTAGAATTTATGTTAAAGTGTGAACTCAGCCACCTCCACCACCTCTGTCTCCAAAACAAACTGCCGAAGGATTCATACTGCCTCTAACGAAAGGTAAATTAGGTGCACCGAATTGTTTCTTTTTTGTCTTTCTTTATTCATTTATACACTGTATATGCTCCTTTACTTTAGTGTTGAAAAGACAAGTAATAGTATTGTTTTTGCAATTTGGGGGGTGGAAATCCATCTGCAACATACGCTGCCGACAGGTCTGTACTGCCTCTGTGAATGATTTTCTACCAATTAACCACTTCAGTACCTTGACGTCTATTTCTATTTTATTTACGCTTCCTCCAACCGATTTTATTGCACTCAGGACTGGACTCTAGTACTGAAGGGGTTATTGAAGGCTGTACCAACCCCGAGCACTTCCCAACATCCTCCCTACACTGAATAAAATCGTCTGGTGGCATCAAGAACAAAATGAAAATACAACCGGCACTGAAGGGGTTAAAGGTATATTAAATGCACTAAATTTTTTTTTCGCATAACTTATTCATTTATATATGCTCCTTTAATTTAGTGTTGAAAGGACAAGTAATAAGTATTGTCTTGGCAATTTTGGGGAGTGAAAATTTGGTAAGACAGAAAATTCGGTAATTCAAACCAGGGTTGAGCCCCATATAGTTCGACTTATGAAGGGCTTACTGTATATATACCGAAATATATGTAATCTCTCTAATATCCGGACGTCCAATAACCGGACATACTCACTAACCGGACATTCTGGACTCCCCAACCCCCAAAATGAAAAAAAAAATCCGAAAAATCAATTAATTTTCGATTTTTTGGGACCGCGTCACTTTGAATTTCCAGCGCGCGCCGATCCCCTCTGTTTACACTCGTGATGCTACTATCGGTCGCCATTACCCACTCCCCTCCTCCCTCGTGAACAACTCCGAAAATGGCGACCGAAGTGATTGCTTTTGTGGTGATACCCTACCTCCTACAGTGCGTGATACTGCTCTTCACCTTCTTCATCATGTGTGTGATGATGGCCCCGCCTCCTGAGAAGAGGAAAAGAGTGGTTCTGACTCTGGAGAAGAAGAGGCAGATATTGGACAAGGTGGACGCCAGCTGGTCAACAGGGCGCATCTTACGTGAGTTCAACCTCCCTCGCTCCACCTTGTTTGATATCAAGAAGTCCCGAGACAAACTACAGCAGTACACGGCTGATTTCGCATCGAAGACCAGACGAAACGTGCAGAGGAAGGTGATGTTTACTCCTAAGTATGCAGACATCGACCACTCCACGTTGATTTTGTATCGACAACAGCGTGCTGCTGGTGTGTTGGTACGTGGAACGGAGCTGAAAGCTGCTGTTGAGAAGTTCACAAGGCTCCATGCATCCTCACTAGACCACATGGGAATTTACTGTTATGTACAGTGCAGTGAAGTGATGTTATTCCAGTTATAAAAAAAAAAAACTTGGTGAAAGTGTTGGTGAGAAGTGCTGGTGATTCTCAAGTGGAAAGGTGTGTCAGGTGCAACGTCTTCCTGTCAGAGTCTGAGATGATAGAGTGGGTTATTACATCAGGACGGCCGCTTTTGTTCGTAAGTACCCTAACTTCATGCCTAACGTGTTTTCATCATGCTGTACATGTGTTAAAAAATTACCGAAAATGTTAATCATAATTTCCTGCTTGCAATTTAATTTTTCCATGCATGGTTCTTAAGCAAAACAGCTAGAAAAAAGGTTGAAGCAGTGAATTTCATATCCGGTCCTAGCCTAACCTAACCTAACCTATGGTTACCATAAAGATTTTCACGCCTAACGTGTGTTCATCATGCTGTACATGTGTTAAAAAATTACCGAAAATGTTAATCATAATTTCCTGCTTGCTATTTAATTTTTCCATGCATGGTTCTTAAGTAAAACAGCTAGAAAAAAGGTTGAAGCAGATAATTTCATGTCCGGTCCTAACCTAACCTAACCTATGGTTACCACAAAGATTTTCATGCCTAACCTGTTTTCATGATGCTGTTAATGTGTTAAGAAGTTACCCTAAATGTTAATCATAATTTCCTGCTTGCAATTTAATTTACCCATGCATAGTTCTTAAGTAAAGCAGCTAGAAAAAAGGTTGAAGCAGTTAATTTCATGTCCGGTCCTAACCTAACCTAACCTATGGTTACCATAAAGATTTTTATGCCTAACCTGTTTTCATGATGCTGTTAATGTGTCAAGAAGTTACCCTAAATATTAATCATAATTTCCTGCTTGCAATTTAATTT
>JAGKTI010006144.1:20838-37909 GCA_018397915.1 Birgus latro | reverse complement strand
GAGATGAAGGGATGGAGTGCAGGTATATGAGAGAGGGGGGTGTGAACTGTGAGCGGGACAGTAAAATGGTGAGGGACAGGGCGACATGAAGGCGATTTGTTTGTGGCCACCCCTTAAGTAATTAAGGCATCTGGTAGATATATATATAGATAGATAGATAGATAGAAAACTTGCTTTTAGACTTATTTTGGTGGTAGGCAGCAAGTGCAGTGAAATGATATAACTACCAGTTCAGGTGAGTTGGACACTTGTTTTTATATTATGTTGGGTGGTTGATGACCCCTGGCCAAAAATGTAACCCCACTAAACCCATATTATGCCTGACTCAGTATATGATAACTCATTATGTAGATGGATTTTATGCAAATGCATCCTCATTGTAGCACAAGGGCATGCTGAATTTTCTACATAGAGTGGTCTTGCATCCAACATGTGTTTCTTTAGTACTAATCATCTTTAGTATGGCAAACACTCAAAATATTCAGTAAAACAGGAAATTAGTTTTGGATGGAAAAGTAACATTAGTATGGTCTGTTTCCACAGATGTGCATGAAATCTGGGGAGTTTGGGGGAGGGTCCACTATTCTGGGAAGTTGAGAGGTGCCATAAGTAATGAGAACATGCACTGGCCGGGAGAGGTGACGTCACCAAGCATCAGCCTCCTTGTGCTTGCTGGTGTGCTAACACCACAATAGTGTGTTGAAGAATACCACTGTGTTTTTTTGTATGTGTGCTATCTGCCTTTATTCATCATGACAAATTGCAATTCTGTGTGTTTGCCTAACACTGTTTACAAAACTTTAGGGATTCTTTTCCCTAAAGTCAGAGTGTTATCTTATCTAAATATTTTCCTCCATAAGGTTTATTGTTTGCCCAGTATGGAATAAGTAGAGTACAGCAGTGCTGTCTGATCTAACTGCTAAATTAAATGCGAGTCCACTAAACAGCTGATACTGTACAATAAGTGAAACTGGGAAATTAGTTTTATATATAAGACAGAAACTTTAATAAACAGTATTTCTGTCATTTACTGTGGATTTCAATCTATCTATCTATTGTCAGACACCTTAATCCTGTAAGGGGTGGCCACAAACAAATCGCCTCCATATCGTCCTGTCCCCCGCAATTTCACTGCTCTTCTCGCAGCTCACACCCACCACTCTCATATACCTCTCCATTCCATCCCTCCACCTCATCCTTGGCCTCCCCCTCCCTCTCCCCCCTCCACCTCACTCACATACACTCTCCTCGTCAGTCTCTCGCTCCATCCTCTCCACATGGCTAAACCACCTCAATGTGTTTCTCCAAAAGCTTCCTATCACATTCACATCCACACCACCATGCACCTTCACTTCCTCATTTGTCAGTTTGTCTCTCCATGTGACTCCACGTGCTCCTCTCAAATAATTCATTTCCATGACTTTTGTCCCTCCAACAAGGTCCAAGCTTCACTTCCATATGTTACAGTTGGTATCACAATACTGTCAGGCAGTAACTTTTTCACTTCCATGCTCACTTCCCTGTTTCTTATCACTGCTTTCAAGGAACAAGCAATCTTTCTTCCTTGCAATACCCTTTCAAGCACTTCACCCTCTAAACTTCCATCCTTACTCATCACACTACTCATGTAGGTAAATGCACTCACATTTTCCATTTCCTCCTCATCCAACCTCGCTGTACATTCAGACTTCATTTCTCTCAAATACCATCACTTTACTCTTCCCTACATTCACCTTTAGATTCTATTTCTTACACACTCTCCCAAACTCATTCACCAAAACTTGCAGCTCCCCTTCACCTTCAGTTAACAACACCGTACCATCTGCAAACAACAGTACAGGGAGTTTCCACACACTCCCCTCTCTCATTAGGGCCACTCCAACATCCACTGCTCTACGTTGGTCTCTTTTATAACCCCATCCATATACAGAATGAACAACCTTGGAGACATGACACATCCCTGTTTCAATCCAACCTTCAAATAGAAAAAATTCACTCAGTTCACTATCCACACACACTGCAGCCTTAGCACCCTCACACATACTTTTCACAGCATTCAGCAACTTTCTATTTACTCCATATATTGTTAATACTTTCCACAATCCATGTCTATCCACCCTGTCATATGCTTCCTCCAAATCCATGAAGGCTGCATACAACTTCCTTCCCATCTCTAGAAACTTTTCCACTAAAGACCTAAGAATGAATATCTGATCTACACAACCTCTTCCCTTCCTAAAACATTCCTGTTCTTCTCCAAATAATCTCTGTTATTTCCATAACTCTGTCAGTAAGTATCCTATCATATACTTTTTCTATTACACTAAGAACACAAATGTCCCATGATTATCACAAACTTCTTTTTCCCCATTTCCTTGTTTTCATTCATTCATCATCCAATCCTACATTGCCCCATGAGGAGTGTGGGAGCCCAGGGCTAAAGAAGTTGGTCCTAACATTTAAGATGATAGTGACCAGCCTCACTCATCCCCGAGTGGCATTAAGTAGGCAATACAACCCAACCACCCACAGGATATAAACCTTCACCGGCTCAATCCAACTGGAGCGTTGTAATTACCCACTAAACCAACAGGAATCAAAATCTAGTTATATGGTTACTATCTATCTATCTATTGCCAGACACCATAATCCCGTAAGGGGTGGCCATCTGACTTTGAGTTATTTATTTTACGGGGAGGGGCACTAACCCTCCACCAACCCACTTTTGACATGTAGGGAGCACGTATGGTTTGGTTATATGGTTACCACCCAACATTGAAAATGGTTTCTTGGCTTACATGAAACCATTTGGCTTGTCACTCAATGTAAAGCCACCTGTAAAGGAAAGAAAAGCAGTAAGAAGTGACAGGAAAGATGGGAGAAATAGGAAGAGAGGAGGGCAGGCACAGAAAAAGAATGATAAAGGCTAAGGAAGAAGTAGGCAGCACTACATCAAGTGAGTGGATGATGGTCACCACCTACCATCCAGTGTAATAAATAGTTTCCTGGTGTACAGAAAACCATTTGGCTTGTCACTCAGTGTAGAGTCACCCACAGGCTGAAGGAAGAGGAAAGAATGAAGGAAAGAAAGACAGACGAGGGAGTGTAAAGTCACCCATAGGCAGAAGGACAAGGAAAGAATGAAGGAAAGAAAGACAGAAGAGGATGAAAGGAAAGAGGGATGGAGGAGAGGAAAGGGCAGACACCCGAGAGCAGCATTACATTGAGTGGGTGGATGGTGAGCGCCCCCACCTACCACTTTTCCTTTATACAGGGGAATAATTATACCTAACTTCCAATTCTCCAGGATTCTTCCTTCCTCCCAGGCCAATCTGCACATCTTCCACATCCACTCTACTACTATCTCTCCCCCATGCTTCAGCTTTTCACCACACACTCCATCAATTCATGAGGCATTCCCCATTTCGACTTTCGTCATTGCTTCCACAACTTCCATCCTACTGATTTCTTCCTCTCTTGTCACATTCTTCCACATCCCAGCCATTCCCCAGCCACTTATATTACTTTCATTCTCTATGTTCAACAATTCCTTAAAGTGTTCTCTCCATATGCTCACTTTTTTTTTTTTTGAAATAACAGAAAAGAGGAAGGAAAAACAAATGAATTAAAAAAAAATCCATACACCAGATTACTGGTGTCCTCCATTCAAGAAATAGCTGTAACAGTTAGACTTGAACAGCTGTAGGTTGAAGTTTGGTGGGAAACAACTCTGAGGAAGCAAGTTTCAGAGAGATGCAGATCAAGGAATAAAAGAATTCTGATAAACGGAAGTTCTGTAATATGGCTGTGTGACATTCCAGTCATGAGCGCTGCCAGATGCCCATGTAGCATGAGGGAAGGCATGGAGAGGTGGCACAATGGACACAACTTTGTCTGAGCATTTGCCATAAAAATATCTAAAATAATGCAAGGGAGGCAACATTCCTTCTTACTTGTAGAGGAGGTAAATTATTTGTAATAGCAGGGTTAATAATAATTTCAACAACTTTCTTCTGAATTTTGCCTAGTTGTTTTAATGCAACCTCTCCACATCCATTCCACAAGGGTGAGCAATCTTCAAGCTGAGAGCACACATGGCTCTTGTAAATTATAGCTATCTGCTCATCAGTGAAGAAGTTACGGACTCTGTATAATAATCCAAGTTTCTTTGAGGCGGTTTTAGCAAGTGATCTGACATGAGAGGTCCAGCTGAGGGCACTGTTAAGTGAGATGCTGAGAATTTCAATACTTTTGGAGATAGGAATATTAGTAGCACTGAAGATAATATATGAATCAGGCAATATCTATTAGTAAACTGTATATATTTGGTTTTACTAGCGTTAAATGAGACAAGGTTGTTTTGTTCTCATTCACTGATCATAGATAAGTCTTGATTTATGGAGATGGCTGTGCTGCATTGAGAACTGGAGATATCAGACTTTATAAATGGGTGTCTGAGTGTGAATGAACTGTGAAGTGTTGAGTCATCAGCATATGAATGGATGGATTTTGGGTAACAGATAAGAGATCATTAATATGAACCACGAACAGGGTTGGTGCCAGAACTGATCCCTGTGGCATGCAGGTGTTTTTTTGAGTGGAAATTGGAATAATCATCATCTACTTTTAATCTTATTTTTCTGTTGCTAAGATATGAGGCAAGTAAAGGAACAAAAAGACGTTAGTCCATAGCAAGGGAGTCTGGACAGCAAGGAATGATGCCATACTGTCGAAAGCTTTAGAAATATCAAGGGCAACTGCGTGAGTTTCTCCATATAGGTCGATTGATTGATGGATGGTATGAGTCAGAAGATTATGTCAATGGTGGATCTTTCGTGACGAAAACCATATTGTTTATCGCTAATTAAGTTATTAGATTCAAGGTGTTTAACTATGTGCTTGTTGATTAAAATTTCAAATACTTTACCAGAAAAGATGTGACAACTATTGGTCTGTAATCAGAGTGGTCAAAGAAACTTCTTTTCTTTGGAACTGGGTGGATATTGGCTTCTTTCCATGAATTAGGGAACGAAGAAGCACATATGCATAGTCTGAATAGTATAGCAAGAACAGGTGCAAGTTCTGGGGAACACTTTTTCAAAACAATTGGAGGAATTCCATCTGGGCCTGGAGCTTTGTTGGTAGGTAAATTGTCTAGGATGAATTTTACGTATCTTGTCTGTATTTTAAGTGGAACAATTTCGAGAGAGTCAAGTTCTAATACTGGGACGTTCTGGCTGACTTCCTCTAAGGTAGAATTTCTGGCAAATGTACTGGGAAAGATATCTGCTTTCCTATGTGGGTCATATGTAATGTTGTCATCTAAGATTTTTGAGGGGAAATGGATGATGACTTGTTAAAGTTATTATTGAAAGAATCAAGAGCTGACCAGAATAGTCTATTGTCATTAGGGTTGTTAAGTAGTTTTGATCCTTGATTATGAAGAAAGTTTGATTTAACAAGATTTATTACAGCTTCTGCATGGTTTCTAGCAATTTTAAATTGACAGAGTGATTCAAATGTTTTTGATTTTAAGTAAGTGTTGTATGCTAATGACTTTTGGGCTGCTGCTCTTGCACAGTTGTTATCAAACCATTTTGGAGAGTTCGATCTTTTACTGAACTGCTGACTTGGTATGAACAAATCCATACCGGCTAGTATTAAATCACTAATATGGGACTGGGTAGAAATGGCATCACTAGAGAAGAAAGACTGCCATGGAATGTCAGCAAGATAATTTCTAAATCCACCCCAGTTTGCCCTATCAAAGTTCCATTGGGTCACCCTGGCAGGTTCAGAACAGGGAGGTTTGGGGGGGCTAACTAATGATGCTTTGATGAGATTGTGGTCAGAGGATCCATGTGGTGCCAGTACCTCTATCCTGTATTGATCTGGATTATTTGTCAGGAATAGATCCAAAGTGATGGGCATTATGGTCAGGATTATCTGGTATTCTGGTTGGTTGCTTTACCAGCTGCGTGAGATTAAACGATTCTGCAAACAGCTCGAACTCTAGACCAGCATCGTCAGTCCTGGGAGAATGCAATGACCATTCAACATTATGTACGATAAAATCACCCAAAATGGTAATTTCGGTACTAAGCGTAAGGTTGAGGTTACACAGATGTGTGGATAGTGAGTCAAATACACTGGGTTCTGAAGAGGCACTGGGGGAGTGATAGACTACACAGATATATTTGGCAATATTTAGATAATTTAGTTTGTACAATGAGTAATCAAAATTGGATGAAGTGAAGTTTAAGATAGTATCAACTGCATATTGAGATTTTATATAACAACCAGTGCCACCCTTGTTACGGAAGTTTGTGAGAAGATGGTAACCGGGAAAACAAAACGGGGATATTTCAGTAAGGGGTGAGATCTGTGGTTCTGTGAGGAATAGGGCCAGAGGGGATATGGGCTGTAGGAAATAATGAACTGAATTTAGGTTGGTTCAAAGGCCACAGATACTGGTAAAGAATAAGGCTGCACCTTCACTTTCCTGCTGACGAGCAAGATTGGAAATTGCAACAGTCACTGCCGGCACAGTTGCATGATGGCGACTGGGAAGACTCTGTGCCGCCAGCCCTACCCTGCCAATGGTGGCATTTTTTCTCTCTTCTCCACCAGTAATCTACCATTTTTATCTTTTGCTTCCTGACTAACTTTTTTGACACCCTGTCTAACTCTACTCTATTCCAGAACATTTTCTTACATTCCCTCCACTTTACATTCAAATTCCTTCCAAATTCCTCATCCACTCTCTTCCTACTCTCTCTTACTAATCTTTTCACTTCTCTCTTCCTCTCTACATATAACTCCCTCTTCCGTCTCTCAACTTCTTCCACACCCATTTCTCATCCACTCACTATATGCTTTCTTCTTTTGTGCCACAGCCTGTCTCACCTCTTCATTTCACCATGCTGTTCCTTGCATCTCCTTTTGTCTTCTCTTCATCCCACACACCACCTCGCAAGATGCATGGATTTCTTCAGTGAATATCTTGCACAAACCTTTCACATCCCCATCTCCAATCTGCTCCAATCCACATTTATCCAATCACTCCTCCACTTCTCTCTTGTATTCTGCCTTTTTTCCTCTTGTAACCTTTCCCCCCTAATTGTATGAACTATTTCCTCCTGTCCTTCCCTTCCTCTGAACCATGATTCTCATCATCACCAAGTGGTGGTCAGAAAGTCCACTCCCCCAACCTCTATATGCTCTTGCATCCATTACACACCTTCCCAACCTATGATCCACACACACAGAATCAATCATTGCCTTCCGTTCATTAAGTTTACCATCCACTCGTCTCATCACTCACCATTTACTCCTGTGAATGATTTTGAGCCTGAAGAAAGCATTGGGTATCACCAACCAACTCGTGGCACAAATGTCCACTAGTTCATCACCATCTATACCTGTGGATGATTTTGTGCCTGAAGAGAGTATTGGCTATCACCAACCAATTCCCAGCACAAATGTCCACTACAGCACTGCCATTCTCATCCATCTCTCCAAGCACACCCCACTCACCAACTACACAATCCACCTTCACATTCCCTATTTTTCCAATCATATCTCCAATCAAAACCACTCTCTCATTCCTTTCAAACTTTTCCATGCACGCTTCCACATTTGTCCAGCACTCTTCTTTCACTTTGCTTGCACAATCTTGAGTTGGTACATATAGACACACACACACAATCGCCCACATACTCTCTTTTATTCTCCTTCCATCTTCGTTTGCCATCTCATTCTCATCCACTCCTGCACACATACCCCATCCATACTCCCATTCTCTCACACTCTCACCTCTCACACATACATCCACTTTTGCACCCTCAAGCACTTGGAGAATCTCTCTCTCTTTCACCTCACCATTTACACCCCTTACATTCCATGTCGCAATCCGTACCATGTCCTTTGTTCGGTCCTTAGTCGTCACCTGTTGGTCAGTCCCGGTCTGAGGTTTCTTGTTTGTATTTTTAGTTGGTTGTTTTCCATGGTGGGGCACTAACCCTCTGCCAACCCACTTACTGTCATATAGGAATCACATGTTGGTTTTAAGGTTACCACTCAGCGTCGCAAATGATTTCCTGGTTTACAGGAAATCATTTGGCTTGCCACTCAATGCAGAACTTCCCTAAAAACAGAGTACTGCTACACTAAGTGGGTGGATGATGGGTGCCCCCCCCCCCAGAAAAAAAAAAAAAAATGTTGAGAAGAAGCTGGTTGAGGAGGGTCATTGATATGAGCATACAGGAAAGATTACCGACAGGCGGACCAAGGAAAAAATTTGGGACAAAGTCCTGTATAAAGACCCTTGGGACAAGAATCTGTGTGGATTAAGGAAATGGCAGGCAAGGTTCCGTGTAAAAACCTTTGAGATAAGAATCTGAGAAGGGAAATGGCTTAAGATAGTGACACATGGAAGCCTGCCATCAAGTGACAAGTCTCACACACACTCGCCTTTAAATGTAATGTAATATATTAACATTATGATCACCATCTTGACTTTTTTTTTCACACAAGGATAGGGTGAAGCTGTATCCAGAAAACACAAAAAAGCGTGAAAGAGGGTCAACTACCATTAGCATGTCCACTAAAATGGACTAGACATTAATTCACACATCATTCAACAACAAAGAATCCTTGTACTAGCTTAAGGTCCTTACAATCTGCACAATTTGTGTGTGTGTGGGGGGGGGGGGCAGTTTTTCTCTAGAGATGGGATTAACATGCACCTT
This sequence comes from Birgus latro, assembly GCA_018397915.1. Lineage (NCBI taxonomy): Eukaryota > Metazoa > Arthropoda > Malacostraca > Decapoda > Coenobitidae > Birgus > Birgus latro. The sequence continues at coordinate 29,159 of JAGKTI010006144.1, read as the reverse complement.
CCAGACAGTTTTTAAAACATATACATAGTTTTAACATTTACATTTGTGCAGTGGCAGTATCGTAACTAATGAGGCCTTGCCTACGTTACATATATGCTGCTGCCATAAAGCCTGAATTGGGAAAAGTTGTAAAATACCATCTCAGGACTTTTGTGGCACCTCGGTTTGGGTTACCTTTCCTAGACTGGTAGTCAAGCTGTACCCCACCTGCTCGTGGTGACCTCGCAGACACCCTGTTTTTTAATTTCTGTTCTTTGTTTGTGTTTTTCGTCTTTCCCCCCCCCGAAATTAGAGTGACACAAACAGGGGCAGCGTTACCCGGGTTCATCCAGGGTAGTATTGTATATACAGAACTGTTGTTGTCACTGTTTGTTTTTGTTTTGTTCTTTTCTTTACTGTCAACCATAAGCAAACACCAGTGCCCTCGCTGCAGTAGATCCGTAGCAACAAGTGCACAAGCACTGCAGTATGCCTACTGCAGCAAGTGGGTCCATTTGGCATGCAAAAATATAGATGCTAATGATTATCCATTTATGAAGAAGAGCCAACAGCTAGACTTTCACTGGATGTGTAGCCAATGTGTTGCACCAGCAGATGAGGTCTTGGCTGCTGGAGGAAGTACAGCCACTAAGAAGGAGATGGAGGCTGGGGCTGTTCAGCTGATCTTTCAGGCTATTTCAAACAGACTAGAGACACTACAGACCAAGGTCTCATCACATATGGCTGTCACTCAAGACCAGGCCAAGTCATTTGCACATGCTGTTCGGGGGTCTCTCATGAGGGAGGGGAAGGATCTGCCTGGAGGGTGGTTGAGATCAGTGCTTATGGTCACAAAAAAGCCATTCAGAGTCAACAGGTACTGACTGTAAAACTGAACAGAGGTGCTGACGCTACGACGAGTCAAACGGGACCAGAAGACATCAGAGGTGTACTTGACTCAGTACCAGTTGATAGCTGCCTTAAGACTAAGGCTGGTGGGCTAGTAATGAAGTTTCCATCAGCTGAGGCCAAAGGTGAAGCAGCTGGGATACTGAATGATCATTTTGGCTCTGATGGGACTTTCTGCGTATCAGAGCCAAAGAAAATGCTGCCAAAAATGACTGCGGCGGGCCCTATTCCTCTTCCTTGGACAACTCAGACATCATCCCTAACATTCTGAATAAAAACAATAAAATTAAGATGCTCGCTGATCGAGGTTGCACCCTCAACCTTCTCTTCACAAGAACAAGGAATGACACTAAACCTGTGGTCTTGAAGATGTCACCAGAGGTGAGATCCTCCATCATGGAACAAAGCAACTATATCTATGTGGATCTTACAAGATGCTGCACTTTTGACAGATTCTGGGTTACATAGTGTCATCACTGTCAGGGTTTTGGTCATACATCTGAGAGGTATTCTAGAAAAAATGATGAACCTCAATGTGTTTTTTGTGCTGGGGTCCATAAGTCTAAGGATTGTAGTAACAGAAATTCACCCAAATGCATCAATTGCACTTCCTTAAGATATCAGGATACTAATACTAATTCACAGTCAGTTGCCCATATTGCATCTAGTAGTGACTGTCCAGTTATGATTTCTCATAGGAATAGACTGATTGAAAACACCAACTTCGAACTGACTGCGTCCCTCTTGAACAAGATAAGGATGAGTCTTTCAAATATTTGTTGCATCCATAATAAGACAAGACTATATTACAGTAAACCCTCGATATAACGAACTAATTGAGGGAAGAGGTGGGTCGCTAGTCCGATAATTCGCTATATCCAATGGTTGTTATTATCCGTGGGATTACCGAACATAGGTCACTATATCCGTGGAGTCATTCGGTCCTAACCACAACCTAAACTTACTCTATGTAGTTTGACATGGAGAATTCAATGGTTTATGTAGTTATACACATAAATACCATCCTGTATGAAGGCATACATATAAATACAATACAGTACCTATAGTAACAATATAATGTAGTACTGTTACAGTATACTTACCATGCCAGAAAGTGCCAGTAAGTGTCAGGAAGTGATGCTGTAGTCACTGTAGGAAAAGGAGGGAGGCAGGGGGGGAATTCTGAAGAGGTTAGATGCTGGCACCAAACAGTACACCTGTACACCAGAGTACACCACAGTGTACACACCAGAAATTTTTTGTAGTTATTACTAGGGCACTATACTTAATTTAACACTTCATAATACAAACTGAACATTACAGAACAATATTTACATTTAAGTGTGGTACTATACACACCATTTATACATTTTACATGACACTTTATTTACTCATTCATCATCTGATTCAGAGAATATTAATGAGGAAGGTGTGCTGGTGGCAGAAGCAAAACTGGGGAGGCTCACAGAGGATGTCGAAGCAACTAACACACTCGAGGTCTCTGACACTGTATGCACTATTTTCCCAGGAGGCAAGGCAACAGGCTTGAAGAAGTCCAAAATTTTCTGCTGGACTTGCCTGGGCCGGTTTCTCCTCATCAGCTCCAGCCTAATCTGTCTGAGGAGCTCATAGTTTTCCCCAAAAAATCAACCAATATCGTCTGCGACAGCCAAGAGTGTGTATGCTGCATCAATGGCAGCAGACAGGGATGGCCGATGTGTCCTTTCCTCTTCCCCCTCCACAGGTGGTTCTGCCGTGGTCAATTCCTGGACTATTTCCTACTCTGTCTGGTGGTGGTATCCAGGCAGACCACCATCCTCGTTCAGCCACTTTTCCAACTCCATTGCAGGGATGGAGCCTTGGCCAGCTGCAGCCACCATTTCTGCTGCCTTTGGTGGCTCAAACCCCTCGAAATCAGGCTTCTGGGCTGGAGTCTTGGGGGTTTTGAGGAGCTTGCATCACACATTGCAGAGAGTAGTCACTGGCACCTTCTTCCAAGCCTCTATACCCAGTCCCATATGGCATCCATGATATTGTATTTCTTGAAATTGTCCAGCGTCTTCTTCCCCCTGGTGTCCACATACCCCTCCTCCTCCATCCCATCCTGAGTTACCACTAAGCACTGGTCCAGCTAAATATTTTGACAGTGCCTCTGGGCAATTTCAATCACCTCCTGGTCCACTGGCTGAAGTAAGGGAGTCGTGTTGGGTGGTAAAAATATCGCCTTTATTTTTCCATCCCTGGAACACAATATCACAGTGGAAAGGTGGGCTAGGGCGTTGTCAAGGAGGAGCACAGCCTTTACATCCTCCCTACTGATGCCATATCAGGCCTGGTGCTGCCGAACAGAGCATTTAAAACTGTGATGGAACCAGTCATTGATAATATCCAGGCGGAAGGGTTGCTGTGGTAATCCGTAGGAAGCTTGTCCACAATACCTTTGAGAGCCCCTGGCTTCCTACTCTTACCCACAACGACTGGTTTCACGTGGTGGGACCCGTCAGTGTATGCCAACACTGATATGTGATCCTTCGCATTCCTTCCCAGAGTGCTGCTTATAGTCTTGCAGGCCTGCATTTTTTGGGGGGGAGTGACTTCCAAAAAAGACCAGCTTCATCAATGTTGTATATTTGGAAGTCGTGGAGGCCCTCCTTCTCCTTCAGCTCACGAAACTGGTCTATGAAGGGATCCACTGCATCAGCATCGGTGCTTAGAAACTCGCCCATGATAGCCATCTTCACAATGCCGTGACGCCACCTAAAGCGCCACAGCCAGCCTTCACTGCACTTGAAATTGTTGTGGCCTAAGTGACGGGCAAGCCTCTATGCCTGATGTTGAATATCAACACCTCGAACAGGAACACCCTCTGCTCTCTCCAGCGTGTACCACTTAACCCCTGAACCGCTGGGTTGTGTGAGGCAGTCCTGGCACTTCCAGCTGGTGGTAATTCGCGCTCTGGCTTATTTTTATAAAATACAGTATTGGCCCAAACTAGCCTGAGTGATATAAATAGCACTCAGGATTCTCCTACAGTTTTTTATATATATTTATATTTTGAAGCCCCTGGCTACTCAAAAAGAAAACAGAGGCACCCAACTGAAGGCTCACGGCTCGAGCCATCTCCACCGAGTGTCATGAAAGTGACGGCCCGCGGTTAAGTGGTTAAACAATGCCTCGTCAAGATTTTCCATAGGAAGGCGTCGCTTGCGGTAGAGTTCCTACCCCTTCTTGCCGGCCTCCACTGTTTTCATGGCCTCCTTCACCTTCTCCTTTGCCTTGATGAGGTCATGGATTGTTGTCTTCTTCAGGTCGGATTCATAAGTTGACTTCATGTTGCCCCTTCCTCATTCTCCAGAATAACTTTATATTTCTAAGTCAGGGAGAGAATCTTCCTCTTCCCCTTGCTTGAGGATGAAGGGCTACGTGGTTTGGAAGCCATTCTTACCACAGGCAGGTACAGTAGTGTAGGCAGGTCACACCCGGTATGAGAGGTAATGCAAATGAGAAAGGTACGGTGAGAGAGAACCACACGGAGCGAGTTCTATGCACAGACTGAGAAAGACCCAGCACGGCAAGGGGTGAGGCGCACGGGCTAGCAAGCCTACAATGACTCATTGCGCAGACTGGCGAGTGCTCCCACAATGGTGAGTCATGAGAGCCAGCTTATACGCGAACTTCCGCTGGATACATTGAGCAAAGGTCGCTACATCCGGCAGAAGTTCACTCAAGAAATGGTGGGCCGCTATTTCTGAAGTTCGCAATAAAATAGTTCACTATATCGAGCGTTTACTGTAATGAAGCTCTAAATCAGCACGAATTTGACATTTTGTGCTTGACTGAAACCTGGTTGTGTGAGTCTAATATTAATATTATTCGTAATACTTTGCCTAAGACACATTCCATTATAAGAATTCCCAGGCCTGCTGCTGACTATCTGGGAGGAGGTGCAGCACTCATCTACTTGCAGCACTTACAAACACTTCTCTCATAGACTAAGACCTGACCCCATCTTCAACTGAATTTAGGGAAGTCCTTCTTTCCATCAATCCTCTTCTGTCTTTCTTTCCTTCATTCTTTCCTTGTCCTCCTGCCTACAGGTGACTTTACACTCTCTCTTCTGTCTTTCTTGCCTTCATTCTTTCCTCGTCCTTCTGCCTGTGGGTGACTCTACACTGAGGGACAAGCCAAATGGTTTCCTGTACACCAGGAAACCATTTACTACGTCGGGTGGCAACCATACAACCAAATTTTGGCGCCTGGTGGTTTAGTGGGTAATTACGGTGCTCCAATCGGATTGAGCCGGTGAAGGTTTATATCCAAGGGATGGTTGGGGTATATTGCTCATGTAATGCCACCCAGGGATGAGTGAGGCTGGTCACCCTCATCTTAAATGTCAGGACCAACTTGCCTAGCCCCGGGCTCCTACATTCCTCTGTGGGGCGACATAGGATTGGATAATGGATAGATGGATTAACAAATTTTCATCAGAATACCATTAGAATTGCAACTGTCTATCGACAAAGTCATCCAGGCACAGATCGAGGTTTTGTGGAGGAGTTTGGGCAGTTTCCTGAAGTCTTTTCTCTTAACTCTGGAGAACCTCTTGTTTGCGATGATTTCAATTATTGGGTTGACAGTCCGCAGTCAAAACCATTATCTTCTAAATTCCTTGAGTTGATCACCCACAATAATTTTTTCAATCATGTGAGTGATCCTACTCATGTCTTGGAACATGTCCTTGACTTGACCTTGTCCCCTGTTGGTTGTAGGCGTGTATCTGATGTCGAGGTTGACCCAGTTGACCCCCTCATCTTTGATCATGTTCTGCTCACTTTTAGTTTTGATATCCCGAAATCCCCTTCCTATAAAAAGGTCATCAGGTTCAGAAATTACAGGAAAGTTGACTATCATTTGATGTGTCATGAAACTGACCAGCATTTAAACTGCACTGATTCTTGAAATCATTCTTCTAATGATTTGGTTGACGTATATAACAATGAGCAGGGGTCAATTTTTGATCATTATTATTCTGAGGTAGTAAAAAACAATCACTCTATGTGATAATTCTCCGAGGTATATTTTTGATCATTATTACTCTGAGGTAGTAAAAACAATCACTGTATAAGATAATTCTTCATGGTATGGTCCAACCATTAATTTTTTGTGTAGACAATGAAGAAAGGCAGAACATGAGTGATGCTTGCAACAGATCGAATTAACTCGTCTGCGATGTTTGTGCAAGAAGAGTGGTTGTTCACACTGTAAAAGCCCGAAAGGCTAGGTATCATCAAAAAGCCGATTCATGTGATGATGATGATAAAAAAAAAAGAAAAAAAAAAGAGGAAAGTCTGCAGTGTAAATAATTTGGTTGGTCAGAGGAATGTAAATGTTCAACCAACTTCTGCATCTGATGCCCAACTGGCTTCTGATTTTGCTTCATTTTTTACAACTAAGATATCTTGCCTAAAAAATTATTTAGGCAACAGTTCTTCTAGTAAAGTGTACTCAGTTGACTCCCAACTGCAGCACACAGGGGGTCATTTACTTTCATTTCATCCTCTATCTATCTATTGCCAGATGCTTTAATCCCGTACGGGGTGGCCACAGACAAATCGCCTCCATGTCGTTCTGTCCCCTGCCATTTCACTGCCCTGCTCCCAGCTCACACCCCACCTCTCTCATATACCTCTCCACTCCATCCCTCCATCTCATCCTTGGCCTCCCCCTCCCTCTCCCCCCCTCCACCTTACTCACATACACTCTCCTCATCAGTCTCTCACTCTCCATCCTCTCCACATGCCAAAACCACCTTAAGGTGTTTCCCCTAATGCTTCCCATCACATCCACATCCACACCACAACAATCCTTCACTTCCTCATTTGTCAGTCTGTCTCTCCATGTGACTTCACATGCTCCTTTCAAATAACTCATTTCCACTGTTCTCACTCTTGACTTCTGTCCCTCCAACAGGGTCCAAGCTTCACTTCCATATGTGTAGGTATCACAATACTGTCACGAAGCAGCTTTTTCACTTCCATGCTCACTTCCCTGTTTCTTATCACTCCTTTCAAGGAACCAGCAACCTTTCTTCCCTGCTGCACCCTTTCAAGCAGTTCATCCTCCAAAATTCCATCCTTACTCAACACACTAACCAAGTACTTAAATGCACTCACATTCTCCATATCCTCCCCATCCTCTCTCATTGTACATTCACTGACTTCACTTCTCTCAAAGACCATCACTTTACTCTTCCCTACATTCTCCTTCAGATTCTGTTTCTTACACACTCTCTCAAACTCATCTACCAAGCCTTGCAGCTCCCTTAGTCTTCACTCAACAATACAGAATCATCTGCAAACTACAGTACAGGGACTTTCCAAACACTGCCCTCTCTCACTAGGGCCGCTCCAATATCCACTGCCCGACCTTGTATCTCTTTTATAACCCCATCCATATAAAGACTGAACAACCATAGAGACATGGCACATCCTTGTTTCAATCCAACCTTCAAATGGAAAAATTCACTCAGTTCACCATTCACATGCACTGCAGCCTTAGCACCCTCATATATACTCTTCACAGCCTTCAACAACTTCCCATCTGCTTAATATATTCTTGATACTTTCCACAACCCTTGTCTATCCACTCTGTCATATGCTTTCTCCAAATCCATGAAGGCTGCATACAACCTAAGAATGAATATCTGGTCTACACAACCTCTTCCCTTCCTAAAACCTTCCTGTTCTTCAACTAATTCCACTGTTATTTCCCTAACTCTGTCAATAAGTATCCTACCATATACACTTCCTATTACACTAAGAAGGCAAATGCCCCTATGATTACCACACACTTCTTTTTCCCCTTTTCCTTTGTACAAGGGAATAATTATACCTGACTTCCAATCCTCCAGGACTCTACCTTCTCTACATTCCTCCCAGGCCAGTTTGCACAACTTCCACATCCACTCTATTACTATTTCTCCCCCATGCTTCAGCATTTCACCACACACTCCATCAATTCCTGGGCTAAACCCATTTTAACTTTCTTCATTGCTTCCACCACTTCATACACTGGATGTAAAAAAAAGTCAAATGTTACATACGATAACTAAAAACATTTTGTCCACTTGATCCACGTAACTTGCCACAACTGACTGATGTGTATGAGCATGCAGCAGACTTTATCTGCAACATAATAAAGATGCTTCTTAGAAAGTAATTTTGTGCAGTCTGAGGAAAGAGCATTGCTTAGGCCCCTAATCAAGACACCTGGCCTTGATGTCAAGAGCATGACAAATTATCGTCCTGTCTCTAACCTGTAGTGGTAGGTGGTGGCGACCATCATCCACTCACTTGATGTAGTGCATGACAAATTATCGTCCTGTCTCTAACCTGTAGTGGTAGGTGGTGGCGACCATCATCCACTCACTTGAT
>JAGKTI010006144.1:0-10850 GCA_018397915.1 Birgus latro | reverse complement strand
AGCATGTGTAAGTCTTTTCACTTGAGGGAAATTCTCCATACATCACAATCTTGAGTCACTTCCCCTGCTCAATCATCTAGACCATAGATTTCCATGCAAGATTTCACTTCACATCTTCTTCAGTCTACCTTTGGCCATTCTTACATCCACATCATACCTGTGACCTTACTCAGTCAGTTTCCATCCTCCCTCCTCCAAAAAAATCTAATCCTTCCCAACCTACTTGTTCAGATCACTTCCATAACATTTCTTTTGCTGATTCTCTCTTGCATCCCTATTACTCTGGAAGGCCATACTCATCCATCTACATTTTTGTGCCTTCCAATCTAAATGTATCCTCTTTTCTCAAAAGCAAAGTCATACATATAAAATAACACTTCCCACACATTTTACTGAGTATCAGTGACATAAAAGGAGAGACCCTACATAGCCTGATAAGATAACTCTTCCCTAACATCTTCCATGAATTTCTCATTCAAGTAATGGAACTAGCTTCTGCTCCTCCTACCACATTCAGCAGGTCCCCCAGATATCAAAACACCTTCACACATCATAAGTGGCTGTATTTCTGACCAACACAGTCCAGATACCACTACAAGACACACTGAAAATTTCTCATATTCTGCAGTCTACATCTAATACCACTGCATCATCTGTGGATCCATCTATTATAAGTTGTTCATCCATCCATCCATCATCCAATTCTATGTTCCCAAATGAGGAACATTGGAGCCTGCGGCTGGGCACGTTGGTCCTGACTTGAGATGAGAGTGACTAGCCTCACTCATCCCTGAGTGGCATTATGCGAGCAATAAACCCCAGCCACCCCCTGGATATAAACCTACACAGGCTCAATCCAACTGGAGTGCCTTAATTACCCACTAAACCACCAGGTGCAATAATTTGGTTATATGGTTACCACCCAGCATTATAAATGGTTTCCTGGTGTACAGGAAACCATTTGGCTTGTCATGCAGTGTAGAGTCACCTATAAGCACAAGGAAGAGAAAAGAATGAAGGAAAGAAAGACAGAAGAGGGAGTGTAAAGTCACCCACAGGCAGAAGGATGAGGAAAGAATGAAGGAAAGAAAGACAGAAGAGGGAGTGTAAATCACCCGTAGGCAGAAGAACGAGGAAAGAATGAAGGAAAGAAAGAAACAAGAGGAAGGAAGAAAAAGAGGAAAAGGCAGACACCCAAAGCAGCAATACATCAAGTAAGTGGATGGTGAGCATCCTCACCTACCACCAACTACAAGGAGAATTTCTCCCAGCTCGATGGAAAAGAATTCCTCCTAACTTCCTTTACCATTTTAACAACATATAGTTCAGGGTGACACGTCTTGTTCCATGGCATTACCTCCCTCACATTTGCAGGCCCCTTGCTTGCATCCCATCCCTCCACACCTTGAACATATATATTTCACATACTTAAACAGGTTATCACATATTAGCAAAGTTTATCTAACATCTATCAGATGGACCTATATAACACTGGATAAGCAGATTCACCATTGGTTGCAATTTCAGTAATACTAAACATAAATCACTTTCTAGTGGGGTACTGAAGGCAAAAGTGGTAAAAACTGCAGAAAACTTCCAATTACAGCAATAGTAGGGCCACTGAACGTAAGACACGTTCTGTCCCAGCTCTGTCCCAGCAATGTCAACCATTGTCATTTATCAATAAATCTGCATCAGAAAGACTAAAGACAGTCTACATTCATTTTAATATGATTCACTCTTTAGTGGGGCTACAGCTTAATGTGTAATCCTCATAATCTCTTGCATGTTATCCCTTGTTTGAAAGTACTGTACAAATGTCTTGGTTTGTACAAGTTCTCAACAACTATGTCTGCTTTTTGTGAAGTAATGTTTTGTAAACTGTAAAATTTATCTACCTTCTGAAATAACTTCAGTACCTTTCCCCCTCCCCTCCATTCCTACCACCTCTATCCCTATCTTGTCCAAGCTCCGCGGTACATACTGTGGTATGCACGTAAATACAGTCAATTTGAGTAATTTGTAGTTATTTTTCTCTTAATACTTACCATGACCTTGAAATTCTGCAAATTATAAATAATATAACTAATGGGGAAAATTATTCATAAGTCTAAACTCTCGGCAAAGTTGCTCCCAACCACCATACTTACACCCGACTAGTCACCAGCGAACACTAACACCATTTCAAAACAATATGTCTATCTATCTATAGCCCAACGGCCTAATCCCACAAGGGGTGGCTGCAGACAAAACGCCTCCAAGTCGCTCTGTCATCCACCATTTGCCTACCCTCCCCCCAGCTCACTCCCCTCTCCCTCATATACCTCTCATCTCCATCCCTCCACCTCATCCTCAGTCTTCCCCTCTCTCTCCCTACCTCCACCTCACCTGCATATACCCTCTTAGTCAGTCTTTCATTCTCCATTCTCTCCACATGTCCAAACCACCTCAATGTATTTCTCCTAATCTTCTCAACCACATCCACATCCACCCCACAACGTTCCTTCACTTCTTCATTCGTCAACCTGTCCCTCCATGTCACTCCACATGCTCCTCTCAAGCAACTCATTTCCACTGCCCCCACTCTTGGCTTGTTACCCTCTAGCAAAGTCCATGCCTTGCTTCCATACGTTGGGGTAGGGATCACGATACTATCATGCAGTGACTTCTTGACTTCCATACTCACCTCCCTATTTCTCATCACTGCTTTCAGTGAACCAACAATATGTAATGTACATATCTAATGGGAATGAACAATATTGTAAGGTCTTAACCTGACTCCGACTGACAACAATGCTTAAGTGGACAGGGGAGAGGGAGAGGTTCTGAGGCTTGAAGCACACTACAAACTCTCAGCACAAAGCGAGTGTGGTAGCAGCGGGGACAACAGGGTGGACCAGTGCGGCTACGTGCTGCTAAGCGTGGGTGGAAAATGCTGTTATTGGCTTGTGCTTCAATATGATTGGCTTCTGGCCGTGACTAGCGTAAATGACGCTGCGACCTAGAAATCTCCTCAGAAATGAGTCACTTAGGACAGCAACCACGGCTATCAAATTGATCACTGCGATGTATGAAGCAATCAGGGTCATGCTAGAAAACCATGACTAATAAACCCACAATATATACAAGCTGACTGTATTCCATTACTGTTCATACCTGGAGTGGGTGCTTGTTGGGTTGAAACAGTGGAATCTTTACATTAAGCACAGTTTCAATATGTGGGCATACTTTTTCCATTTCAACAGTTCACAGCACTGTAAAACTTATACACATTCATCCACACTAAAACATTCTTTATGAGAGGTTAGCCTCAAAATAATAATTTCCAATGTGTGCCATGCATATACATTGGCACTTGCTTGTAATAAAACCAATGAACATGATCATGATCAACAAAGACTCAACATGAGAAGGCCATAAAATGAGTGATATATTTATCAAACTTACTTCTAATTTCTCTGTTTAGGGGTATTATGAGAAGTGTGAAGGAGAAATCAGTGGTAGTTGTGTATGATCCAACCAGCATCTGACACTCATACAGGTCATGTGCCCAGGTCTTGAGGTGTAGATCCAGTTGGGGAGAGCCTGGTCCTGCAAGGGATGCCTCCATCCCAAAGATGCTGACCTCTCCAATTATGAAGTTTACTCGGAGGCTCTTATTAAAGGCTGTCCAAACAAATGATTCCTCTCCACTGAAATCACAGATAATGATACAAATTAATTAATAACCAAACATTTCTTCCAATATTCCTACTATATAAAAATGGTGCATTGTAGTGCAGTAGTAAAGGTCTGACCTGAGATTCATCAATGATGAATTCCATCGTGAAAAAAAGTTTGCTGGTAGTAGCAGGTGGATGGTTTCCACTGACCTAGCCATATTACCATTAGAGTGAGACTGAAGTGTAACATCCAGCTTGGTAACTGGCCACACCACCATTTAACTCAGCAGCCACAAATCCACATAATCACAGTCCAATAGGAAATTTTCATTTTTATTTTTACAGGTTTCATAAAAACTTGTAACTCTTTCTTTCTGGTTATTCTAGATCTTGGAGAGAAAAAAAAAAATCATCATCATCATCATTATATGCTCCATATACTGTATCTTCTATCTGGCGAGGTAGCAATTTACATGCTCTCACTCTGGAAGACTCAGACTCTTTCATAAATGGCATGGTCATCATTCTGGCAGGGGTACTCTACCATCAGACCACCTATTACCTACCACGATAACCATCATCCCAATATTAATATCCAACAATGAGATGGGGAGAGGAAGGATCCAGAAGAAAGGGAAAGCCCATAACCAGAGCTATAATGGAGCATCCCTAATGAAATGGGCAATATAACCATTTACTCATCATCTAAGCCTTCACAATACTTTACTGACTCCATTCAAAAGCAAAATAATTTTTTTTTCCTAAAAAAAAAAAAAAAAGTTTCCAAGCACCCTAATGGATATTCGCCCCAAAAAAAAAAAAAAAAAACTGTACACCTTTGCCCATACTAAATCTATATACAGTATTTCAATCCCTTGTCAATTCCTTAACTTCACTTTTCATGTTTCACTTTCTCACACACACTTTTTTACCTACTATGTCCTAATCCTGTCCTCCTCCTGTGATGTGGTGGGAGAAGTGGGTGGGGGGCAATCTGGCGACATTATGGTTTCGTACTACCACTCTGTGGCCAGGTTGTCAGGAAGAATTCTGCCACTGTATTCCCTGCGTGTTGTAAAAAGCGACAAAAAAGGGGCAGGCAAGGGGACCTGGGACCCCCGCCTCGGTTTTTTAGTTCCAACAATGAGACAGGGCATAGAAAGGGATATGGGACTGAGTTATCCCTGTACCCTGAAGACTGGGTCTGTGAATGTGCATGGATGTAGTACGATTGAAGCTAAAAGGGAAGAGACTGGGAGAATGTTTGTGAGAAGAAAGTTGGATGTGTTAGCTTTAAGTGAAACAAGGATTAAAGGAAAAGGTGAGTCTAAGTTTGGAAGTGTGAACGGAAGGATGTCAAGTGTTGATAGAGGATGGGTGAAAGAAAGTGTAGCCTTGTTAATAGGCCCTAAAGTGAAGCAGTGTGTGACTGAATGAAAGGAGGTGTCATCAAGACTGATGTGGGTGAAAGCAAAATTTGGACGTGAGTTGTGGGTATTTGTGAATGCATATGGGCCTGGTAGTGCAAGGGATGCAGATGGGAGGGAGTCTTTCTGGAATGATGTTGATGGAGTGTCTGCAGAGTTTTGGAGCAAATGTGAATGAGGTAATGATGGGAGACCTGAATGCTGGAGTGGGAATGTAGTAGTTGAAGGTGTAGTGGTAGTAGTAGCAGCAGTTGTTCCCTAGGCAGTCTGGCCAAACAGCCCTACTGGGCTTTCCCACAGAGCTCTCAAGGTTTGTATGTTGTGTTGTTGGTGCAGGTGATTGTGTGCAATGCAGTCATCCATAATGTGTTCAATAGTATGGGGTGTTGTGTTGCATCCTGGACAGGCATCAGCGATGGAGTCATCCAGCCTCTTCTGATAACTCAGGAGGGCTGGATGATGTCTACATCTCAGCCTCGCCAGGTAGACCCTGTCTTCACAAGGGAGATAGGATTTAGAGGGGTGGATATCAGGAGTCCGTGCATGCAGCTGTATGTTGTCTTTAAGTGACTGAATGGAGCGGCAAGTGACTTGAGTATGGACACGTTTCTGGAAGCTGGTCTAATGTGTAGTTGGTATGCATAGTGTGCCTGGACGAAATGAAATTAGGGAACAAATGATAGGGAAGTGTGTTGAGCAAGAGATGGTGACTGGAAATACCTTGTTTGAGAAGAAAGATATTTATAAGTATACATGGGCGAGACATGAGGGTGGGAGGGTGTGTCAAGAAATGTAAGAGGAAGATTGTTGGATGTGAGAGTTTTGAGAGGGGAGGGTGGAGGCATGTCTGACCACTACCTGTTGGAGGGAAAGTTGAGAGTAGGTTTGAGGTGAGTGAGAGCTAGGAGAGTTAGATGTGGCAAGGAGGTTTTAAAAGTGAGTGAGTTGGATAAAAGAGAGAAAATGATAGAGTATCAGAAGTTAAAAGATGAGTGGAATGCAGTGAAAGATCAGGAAAATGGCAGTGTGGAGGAGGATTGGTAGTTGTTTAAGAGTGCTGTGGTGGGGTATGAGGAAGAGGTGTATGGTGTGAGATGAGTGGGTGGTGATGTAAGAAAGGGAAGTGAATGGTGGTGTGAGGAAGTAAGTACGGCTGTGGCTGAGAAGAGACGTGCATATGAAGTGTGGCTGCAGAGGAGGGATGGGGTGTCACATGCAAGGTATGAGAAGAGGAATAGGGCGAGAAGGGCAATGCGTGACGCTAAAATGGCAACAGGTGAGACGTAGGGTAGGCGGTTGACTGAGAATTTTCAACAGAATAAGAAACTTTTTGGAAAGAGGTGAAAAGGGTGCAAAAGAGAGAGTCTGGGAAAGAAAAGTGAGTAAAAGCAGAGGATGGAAGGATGTTAAATGAGGTGGATGCAGTAAGGAAGAGATGGGTGGAGTATTCTGAAAGACTGTTAAATGTAGAGGAGGAAAGGGAAGCTGAGACTGTGGCAGATAGAAGGGTGCAAGGGATAAATGTGTTTGGAGAGTTGAATGACTCTTTGATCACGATGGAGGAAGTGTACAAGACAGTAAAGGAGATGAAAGCAGGGAAAGTTGCAGGTATGGATGGGTGTGCTGCGGAATGCCCGAAAGGTGGTGGAGCGACTATTGTTGAGTGGTTAGTAAGATTGTTGAATGCGTGTTTTGCGAGCAGTATGGCGCCAACTGACTGGGCAAGTGCTTGTGTGGTTCCGCTGAATAAAGGTAAGGGTGATAAGTATGAATGTACTGGCTTTAGGGGTATAAGTCTGTTGAGTGTTGTAGGTGAGGTGTATGGCAGTGTTAATTACGAGAGTTAGAGATGGTACAGAGGGAGTGACTGGTGATGAGCAGTGTGGTTTTAGGAGAGGGAGGGGATGCATGGAGCAGGTGTTTGCTGTGAGACAGGTGCATGAAAAGTATTTAGCAAAAGGTAAGGATGTGTTTTAGGCATTCATGGATTTAGAGAAAGCATATGACAGAATTGACAGGGAGGCATTGTGGACTGTTTTAAGATTGTATAGACTTGGTGATAGGTTGTTAAAAGGAGTGAAAAGTTTTCATGTAAATAGTAAAAAGTGTGTAAGAGTGGGAAATACTGTGAGCGATTGGTTTCTTGTGAGAGTGGGGCTGCAGCAGGGATGTGTGATGTTGCCTTGGTTGTTTAATATTCATTTGGATGGTCTTGTAAGGGAGGTGAATGTGAGAGTGTTAGGTGGAGGTTTGAGTCTGGTGAATGCTGATGGAAGAAAGTGGAATCTGAATCAGCTGCTACTTGTGATGATACTGCACTGGTGACTGATTTGGACGAGAAATTGAGATAGTTGGTAGAGGAGTTTGAAAGGATGTGTGAAAGGAGGAAATTGAGAGTAAACGACAATAAGAGTAAAGTGATGAAGTGTGTGAGGTTGGTAGATGGTAGGAGAATGAATATAGTTTTGAATGGTGAGTTGCTTGAGGAGGTAGAGTGTTTTAAGAATTTAGGGTCACATGTTGTTGTGGATGGAAGAATAGATGTAGAAGTGAAGTTTAGAATGAGTGAAGTAGGAAAGGTGTTGGGAGAAATGAAAAAAGTGTTTAGATGTCGTTTGCACAGAATGGATGTAAAGAGAAAGCTGTATGAGGATGTAGTGGTACAGACTGCGTTATATGGGGCTGAAACATGGAATATGGATGTAGCAGAAAGGAAAAGTTTGAATGTAATGGAGATGAGGTGTCTGAGGAGTATGTGTGGAGTGACACGTATGGACTGAGTGAGAAACGATGAAGTGCGAAGGAGAACTGGAGTTATGCGGGAGATGGCTGATCGAGTTGAGCAGAGAGTGTTGCGATGGTCTGGGCATATGGAGATAATGGATGAAGAGCAATTAGTGAAAAAGATAACTGGATCGAACGAAAGAGGTGTAAGGCTGAGAGGAAGACCACGAATAGGATGGATGGACAGTGTGAAAAGAGTGTTAGATGCGAGAGGGATGTCTGTTGAGCAAGGAAGAGTGGCACCGCATGATAGGAATTACTGGATTGAAGTAGTGAATGAATACATGGTGACATGGCCCAGAGGGGATATTCTCCTGCATTAGGTCTGATCAGCCGATCAGGTCAGATGGGGGTAAGGGAATGGGTCCACTATGATGTGGCTTATGTAAACCAGCACTGCTGTCGGGCCCTGTTGCAGAAGTCGCTGATTGCACTGCGCAGTTGACCCTCGTGGTTAAGATATGAATAAATGTGTGTGTGGATGAGTAAACTAGGAGTGTGTCGTCCTGTCTCAGCTAATTCCCATTCTTTGGGGGAAGCTGCCTAGGTATACAGACAGATAAACAGATGTCCTAATTCATCCATCTTCTTGACTTGTCATGCATCCTCCCACCTTCAAACTCATTCACTATCTGTAATACCTTTTTCTACTGCCCTCTCAGCACTGGAATGATCAACTTGAGCCTGCAGTCCACTGAGCTGCACATTTAAGATGAACTTGGGGCTACTACTACTACTGCTGTTGCTTCCTTCTTCCAAATACAGATCTATCTATCTATCTACTGCCAGACGCCATAATCCCGTAAGGGGTGGCCATTTGACTCTGAGTTATTTGTTTTACAGGGAGGGGCACTAACCCTCCACCAACCCACTTGTTGACACATAGGGAGCACGTATGGTTTGGTTATATGGTTACCACCCAGCGTTGTAAATGGTTTCTTGGTTTACAGGAAACCATTTGGCTTGTCACTCAATGTAAAGCCACCTGTAAAGGAAAGAAAAGCAATAAGAAGTGACAGGAAAGATGGGAGAAATAGGAGAGAGGAGGGCAGGCTCAGAAAGAGAATGATAAAGGCGCCTAACTATGGCCAAACCCTGGTTTAACAACGGGTTTAGATTTTTTTTTTTTTACCAAGTTTGATACACTTAAATTTTGTGTTTAGGTTGATCTATACACTGTTTTTAGACTTATATTAATGTGTTTTAGTCATAGGTGGGGTGAATACTGTCATTTTGGGGTACAGTTTAGTAAGGCTGATTTTTTCCAGACTTTATTTGACAATTTTCAAATGTTATTTTTGGGTTTAGGTGAGTTATAAACTTAGGTGAGTTTTAGGCTTAGTTTTGCTTGTTTTAAAGCTATTTCGGGGTTTAGGTGAGCTAGAAATTTGTTTTTGGACTCATTTGGGTGGGCTTAGAACTTGGTTGGGGGGAAACTCATGGCTCAAAAACACATCCCTAAACTTTACATGTTAAATCTACCCTGATATATGATACCCTGCCTAGCGATGGGTTTTTACTTAACCAACTGCATCATTAATCCAGGATATACCTGTATCAGGGATTTGGCTGTGAGTTCAAAAAGCTGATGAGTTTAATGGTGGTATCTATGGACAGAGGCCAAGATGTTCTTGGTCAATATCTGTTTCCTGCTGCTTTGGAGCTCCTTTAATTTTTTAGCTTTATGTTAGTCATAATTTGTGGCTTACATGTTTATAATTTATTGAATTACTAATGCTCCTTATTGCTGGGAATGATTGCATCATTTAACAGTAGGGCTTCATGGGTTACTGAGAGAAGCAGAAGGAGCTCTAGATGTGTGGATGCTTGTTACTGTCTCTCAAAATCTGCAACTACCTGTATGTGTTCTGTGATCTTGGATGTCCACTATTTTTTTTCCTGCCATCTTATTAATGAACTTGGATCACTTCATTTAATGAGCTGCTCAAAATATTTGAGGTTTTCTTTATTTGTTACAGTCAGCTGTGTTTTTCTTGTTTTAGCTTATTTCCTTCTTTGATAAGGAGTTACATCTGTGGAGAGAAGTTAGGGATACCATTTTTAATAATGCCACTAAGATGGGAGTTGATGGCTTGGTAACAGTTATGTTGACACTGGTGACTGCTATATCTGTGGCAGCCCAAACTGTACGCTCCTAGTGCTTCTTCTCTGCCCTGTTTGAAACTTACCTAGTTTGACTTTTTACAAAATGTGCAAGCTTTCCTGACACTGGGCGAGACTACTGTACTTCAATCATGTGAGGTGCAATAATAGAGAGCCAATGGGATGACAGGTTATATACTGTTCTCCAGGTAGTACTGCCAGTAAATATGCATTGAACAGAGCTAAACAACAAATGCCAATCATACCATATGAACTGCTAACTCACATGATGCTCCAACTCTGTCCACCCTCTGCCTCTTTCACTCCCACCTCTTGTCGTGCATCCACCAGAAATCCTCCTGGTTCAAAGCTCTTCTTGGTCAGAGTGGAGACAGTGGAATAGCGACGTTTTGAGGGCATGAGGGCGGATGACTGTCCAACCCATTCACCCTCCGCTGTCTGTTCCATGGTATCTGTGTAGCTTAGGTACCATCTAGGTCCCAGATTCAGCTAAAGTAAAAAAAATATATATAAATAAAGAAAAAATACAGTCAAGTCATCTATGGCGTGGACTTCCATGCCACAGTTTTCTATGACATGGCAAGATGCCAGAACCAAAAAAAACGAACCATGTGCATAATATGCCTATGGCGTGGCAGCGTGGCAAGTTTTGAAATGCCTGGGTAAATTCCCCTGGAGATCGGCGCACTCTCCTATTTGTAAACAAAGAAGATGGTAACCACTTCATCTCCATACTACAAGTGCTTCAACTGTGGGCTTTTTTCTCTCATATCAAGAGGTTAAACTCCAAGAAATTCATTGTGTTATGTAATGAAACATTAAAGGTTCTTTGGGTATTGTGACTAGTTTATAG